>JAECUM010095468.1:0-29357 GCA_016617855.1 Megalonaias nervosa
TGGCCCAGAAATGGGCCGATGGGTTGTTAATTAAAGATGGTTAACATATACAACACCGCTTAGCTGTTCTTGGACGCAAGTTCCTCCACACAGCTGGCCATTATACGAAGACTCTCGTCGGACACCCTTACATTTCCACATACACTCTTCGCTTCCAGACTGCAGTATCTGTAATTTTGGTGATGGCCGAATTTTCCCTGATATACACTAGTTAGTCCCGATTAAATATTATGATGAAAACAATGGTGTACGAGAGTACACTTAGCTTTATTTTGGCTGGAAGTTTTGCCAATCAGAACGCGTGTGACATAATTCAGTCATAGCTTGTAACTCATCATCCAGTCAGAGAAAAGAGGACGCGTCGAGTGACATTACTATATATATATATATATATATATATATATATAGAGAGAGAGAGAGAGAGAGAGAGAGAGAGAGAGAGAGAGAGAGAGAGAGAGAGAGAGAAGACACGAACATAGTATATAAAAATTGTTTGGCGAAACCTAAGAAAAGAAACTTCTAAACCTTCCACAAGTACATCGATGGCCACTACATAGACGCCGGCAGCGGCAGCAGTCACTATTACCTATACAGCGGCAGGATGAAGACTTTAACGTAAACAAGGTTTAAGACAGCTACAGCCGATGTTGTCAAGTCCATAAATTCGTATTCAAAACCCGACAGTCCTTTCCAGGACCACCCAGATATCTGATTAAAAGAGATACTACTCAAGCGATTTCCAAATGAAACAAAAACGAAATTCAATCGCAGAATAGGACAGGCGAAAGCAGATGAAGAAACAAATATTCAAGTATCACTGTCAGTAAAAAGGACACTGGTCTTCAGAGCGTCCACCGAAACTTAAACAAGAAGATAAAGGGTGAAAGTTCAGAAACAGAAGAAGAACAATAATATATTGGAAGACATTGGAAGCAAGACAAACAAAAGAAACAGCAGAAGAAACATTTCCAACGAGAACACTAAAAAATATATTAAAAGGAGAACGTTTGGGCTTTTGTGATGTTTTGACATTTCATGACGATTCTCATTCACCAGAATATGCCAGAAATGTAAGTATATCCATGTCTTTACTTCTTATAGTATTGATAAGATTATCAAAACCAAGCATATGTCCCGAAGAAATGAAAACAGAACAACTAGAAGCTATCTTCGCTACAATCCCACTCTTCAGACCCTTTTGATTTTCAAAAAAAAAAATGTTTAAATATCCTCGATCCGATGTGAACGTTTTACTACCTTGTTATGGAAATTTCGACACTTATTTCTGGATCACGAAGGAATCGATCACTTGAAGGAAATGTCTCCAATTGACAAAACGTGTGGATTAGTGTACCGAAGGAAGTTCGTGCCCGAGAACAAAACTAGCCATTATACCACTTTATTCCTATCAATCAATCAAGACTTTGCGTTGGTTACATTACTTGTGTGAAATTCAAGACAAGTGGTCACACATGCTAGAAACGGAGAAAAGACGATTACTAATTTTGAGGGATGTTTATTTCATAGATGTTCCACCTGCTATCCTCATCGAGGCTTGAAAAGTCTTTCTACAGAATTCAGCATGGTTGAGTTGCACGAAGAAAATTACCAGTGACGCCATAGTTTAGAAAGCCAAGGATACCAAGTGGTAAAAATGCAGGAACAATCACGACTGACGTTTCGAAGCAGATCTAAATTTCGTCACATCGTTGAAAACTACGATGTGGTGGACTATGATTCTTTAAATCCACCAAACAGTTTGATTGGATGAATTTCAAGGAGAACAAATCAAATATATCGATGTGTGTTCGTTGTATCAATGGGTGTGTAAATATGCTCTATTTCCTAACGGTCACCCTGAAATTTTGACAGAACACATCGACGTGTAATACATGTGCCAATACGAAAGTTTGGCCAGTATATATTCGTCCACCAACGAACATGTACCATCCCATATTGCCTCATCAATCCCACGAAAACCTGAAGCATGTAATCAACACCAATCATGTCGCTACGACGACCAAGAACGCGTCCTGACAGGAACGCAGGTGAATTTCCAGTTGGTTGATGCTCTCCATCTTGGATGCTGATTGTTAAAAGTGCATGATATTTAGCACTTTCCTATCACATAATATTACCAACTGGATGAAGACAAATGTCCAGGGATTTTTTCAGGCTACGTCAACACGTTTTTGAGCTTGAAACAATAAGCCATCGAATAATCATTTCTGGTGACACACTCCAACAACGATATCAAACCTTAGATGACATCCCCCCGAAATACAGAGAACAGAACCAAAGAAGACGATAGTTTGCTAAAGTCATGCAGAATTGTTTCTGTTGTAAACTGGCCTAGCATCCGATATTACTGAAGACCGATTACTTTAATATGTCCAAATCAATTCTTGCAGCTCATCAGAGAAACAAGAAAACTCATTCAACGCGTAGAAATCAATCGTGAAGGTTTGATCTAGGTGAGTTACAAAACGTCACGTATTTGTTCCTCCCCGACATGTTCTGCAAAGTAATTATTGTTGCTTACTTTGCAACCAATGTCTGTTTAAAATTGGACTTGGTATTGAAACCCTTAGGAGTTCGCGTCCATTACTTTTAGACCGATAGTTGCATGAACATCGATCGACCTAGAGACTAACATCCCTGCATCGAAGAATAATGTTTAGGAACGGGGATCGACGAACATTCGAAGACACCATTTTGCTTGTTGCTACTCGAGGCCTAAAATTTATGGGTACCAGTACCGATATAAACAAGGAGAACTTCAGTGAAAGGACTGACACTGAAGTATCTTTCCAGTTAAGTGGTGAATTTTCACGTAATTATAGAAGCCTTAAGACCAGTTCAAGGTCAAGATTTCGCGTCGAAATTGTCCGATGATTAATTAGTCAGTTGACATTTGAAAAAAGTGTATCAGATTATCTACATGAAACAACTACGACATCATGAGCACAACACCGGGTACGATCTCCCAGCAAAAGCGCTCTAAGAAAGATTATTGTGACCAGAGACTTCAAACGAGAATGATGAATTTCACATGGAAGCTGTATAATGGCGGCAACGATACCAGGCTCAATGAAGTCGATTGCGTTTCTGTGCCATGCGACCAGTGATGCTGAATATTGTGACATGAACGATGCAGCGCGACCTTGCCTTCCTACTATGGAAGGAGATGCCGACCGTGTACCCATCTATGGATCTAATACATGTACTCACAAATCACTCTGGTTATAGTAAGTTCATGGAGAATCACAAATTATAGACAAATACACATTTCCCGTGATTGTATGGGGCTAAGGTAATTTTCCAGTCGATTCCAGATGTTAAAAGTAAAATAACCAAAGATGTGGACGTCCCCACGCCCAAATTTTTTGCGAGTGCAGGATTTGTCTCATTGGGACAAGGGGACCAAATAGTGTTTCAGTTGTGGTATGAAGATTCATTTGGACTTTATAGATTCAGCTTCCGTTGATCAGTCAAATGGTATATTTGCTAACAATATCTTTCATTGGTCCGTGCACCAATGGCAACACGGTATCGTAAGAGTACAGCCTTTCTATAGAAAAAAATGTGTGAGTTCTAAAACAGAGATATCCTTGTGAACGTAGTCTCCCAATGAGGAATATGAATTTTAGACAGAAACAATGTGATGGATCTACTGATTCCAAGTTCATTGAAGACAAGTCCGATGCTGTTCCTTGCAACAAAAGTGATGCTTACCTGCGATATCAGCGATACACCCCGACACCATGGCGTCCGTGTGCCCATCTATGGGTGTCACCAACGCACTCACAAACTACTCTGGATACCACAACCTCACTGAGAATCAAAGAAGAATGCATGTTTTCCGTGAGTGCCTGGCTATTGTGATTTTGCCTTTCAACTATAGACTTTCAGAGGGAAATGGCCTAAAGATCTAGAATGACAGATTATCGAAACTGCAGCGAGAGCAAAATATGTCTACTTAGGAAAAGGAGACCATACTGTGTTTCAGTTGTAGTTTGAAATTTTCACGAATGGGAAGATAACGAGTCAGCTTAACTGAACATTCCAGATGGTCTCTGTGCTGTCAATCTCTTCCCTTGTTGGGTCCAATGCCGTGGACACGTTAGAAAAAAAAACATTTACCTCCTGAACAGTCAGAACGAATTTACATTGACTAAATACATATTCAGGTGAAACTCAAAGAACAATTTGCATCCGAACTGGCATAAATCGTATCTGAATGCAATATATTGATTTCTGAGAAAATGTTCAAAAGGTCAGAAATTGATCAACTGTGTACATGTTATAACACCTTCCACGCCACGACTTTTGTCATCAGTGTTAAATCGAATTCCATGGGAGAATATCAACGACATTGTTCAACACCCAGTTGATTGCCAACTACTTAAAAAAGGAAACCACATTATTAGACAGGACGATATCATAACTTTGAATTTTGGACATGTTTTGTTTGTGTTAGTGACTGAGTTTCTTGTGTGGAAGACAAAACGACCAAAACTTTATTTATGCGCGAAATCTTTTTTGTCTTAAATAGTGGTTCGATTACGGATGAAAACGACTTCTCTACCTCCATGTGAAGAAACCGTTCGTCACACTTATCTGGTCTTCATACTGAGCAAGAATTGCATATTTAGTTGAATACACTACAAGATCTACGGCTGAAGAATTATGTGACTGGAAACGGCTTGAAGTCAAGGATTGGGAACTTGAGATAGCTGATAATGCCAAATCTGTTGTGTATGACTGATGAAAGAAAGAAAACATGAAATTTTGCCCTATGACTCTTAAACCCAATCGACGGTACGTGGAAGAGGACATTGAACGTAACGGAGACTGCCATCGTTATGCTACGGTGATAGCTCACAAATTCTCGGGATACGATAGACAATTTCTTCTGAAATACCATTCAGAACAAGGCACCGAATGCCTCCAAGTCACCATAAATGGAGTCCAAATCATCTACATGCTACTGGGACAAATACAGTTTAAATAATCCAATTCCATGAATTACTTGGCCATACCTTTGTGTCGAATGCGTCACACGTTAGGAATAATAGAAATGGCAAAAGGGTATTTTCCACACTTTTTCAAACCGAAGTCAATCAACACGCCGTTCTGCCACATTTACATGACTCCCATTATTACGACGCGGACAACATGCGCACCGAACAACGAGTAGCTTTCTACGCTTGGTACCCCTCTCGCGCTTTGTACCACTTCGACTTTCATGTAGAAATGATAAAGCATTGTTACTCCGATGTGGACATTTTACGGCGCTGTTGTGGAAAATTTAGAGAACTGTTCATAAAGCGAGGAGGGATTGATCCAAGAAGGAAACCCGTACTACAGAGTGCTCCTGAGCGTACCGCAACCTTTTCATGCCTACGATCACCTTAGTGGTCATGCGCCTTCAAACTACAGAGTTCATGAGATGTCGATACTCAACCAAAAGCAGTGTATTGGTAACATTATGTGTGCGAATAGGAAGGCAAACGGATTCAACATGGCCGAAACAGAAGAGGCAAAAAGACTATTGGAAAATATTCGGTGGATGGTTGGGGCTTTGGAAGGCCCAAAGATTGTTTATAAATTTAATGGATGCTTTTTGACGGATGCCCAACAGTTAACGAAAACGAATTCTTACAGTGTACCATGGAAGAATTGTAATAGAACCCTTACCAAAGTTGCCTAAAGTTAGAGCAAGAGGCATACCAAGTGGTTGAAATGTGGGAGCACGAGTACGATCGACATTTGAAAAGCAATCCCAAATTTAGGAGCATCGTAGAAAGTTAGTCTTGTGGACTTTCTAGACCCACGCGACAGTTTACACAGAAGGCAAAGGAATGCCATATGCTTGCTGCACCACGCGGACAAGGGAGAAAAGAGAAGAAATATGATACCTGGCCCTGTCTTCCTTAGGTGTGCAAATGTTATCACTTTCCATCAGGGCACCCACAATTGCCGACGGAATACATAGAGGTGATAAACGTTATTCAGTATGAAGTATTGATCAAATGCAAAGTCTTGCATCTCACCGACTTGTACCATTCCGTCTCACCCTACCATTGTCAAGAAAATTGGTATTTCCGTTGTGCCGTACATGTACCGAAACCTGTAACCAACCCAACCGTGTCATCACACAGGAAGAACGCACTTTGATAGGAACGTGGGTCAGCTTGGAATCATTTCGCTGTATGTAACTTGGATATCAACAGTTAGAAGTGTACTAAATTTACCACTTTCCCACGACATAAAAGTACCAAAAGGACGACGATATCCAGAAAGCCATTTTCTGCCTTTTTCAGATTCAAACAAGAAGCCTGTGGATATCCTTCCTGGTCCCAGACTCCTGAAGACCAATACAAATTCGAAGAGGAGTACAATTCCAAGGACGGCATCACCTTTTAAACCACGTGGAAAAAAACGAAGGAAAGTGCTTGCTTGCCAAAGTCATGTTGAATTGCCTGTTGGGAAAAATGGCACAACGTCCGTGTTTAACCGAAGACGGAGTACTTGGCAGAAACCTCTTGCAACGACGACATGATTTACGATTTTAAAAAAAATATATGCAACATGTGGACGCCATTCGTGAAGACTGAATCCTGGTGAATTTCAAAGAAGAACCAGAATTTGTAGTAGTCGACGAATTTGGAAATGTCATCATTGCGGGTTACGTGACAGCCCACGCTCACTTAATATTGTACGAAGCCTTACACCAGTTAGGAGATCGCGTCCCGTACTTTGACACAGACAGTTGCGTCTACATCGATCGCCATGATTATCCTCATCCAACCACCGAAGAAGACCGTTTAGGGGCATGGCTTACCCAGAAAACAAGACTCCGAGTTTTGCTGGAGGTGGTCCTAAAATTACGGCTACCGATATTGAGACAAACGAGGTGTATTTCACACCAAGTGTAACGTTAATGGATTGAAGCTGAATCGCCAAATGAGTCAACTGGTGAACATTGCTGTGCTGAAGAAGCTTTGCAGTCTGGAGAGGATCAACACTTTAGCTACTCATTGTCGTCCTCCTTGCGTCATTTGTGGTTTTCATAGTCCACGTGATACAGTGTGTCTATCATACTACTGATCTCATCCATGCTTGTGCAAACAAGTCAGAATGTCACCGCCACCTCAACGACATGCACCCATCAAATAAGAACATACGTTGCCTGTCGCTTTGCCTGGTTACTGAGACTTTGAAAATCGATTCCATACGTTCAAGGGATAGCGGCCTAAATATCTGGGACAACCTACATCAGGTCTAAAGGACGTTTGGATCGGACTTGCAAGAATAAAATCTCAATTGTGACTGTAGAACGTTTGTGGCAAGAGGATAGCAAAGAAAGTGAAGAACGTAATTAGATTTCTCTTTCTCAAGACTTTGTTCCTCAGAATATTCATCTTTAGACCGTTTACATTAGAAGATTTGTTGTCACTCTTGAAAGGTACCCTCATCGACGGTGGCCAGAAATTAGTCTCTACATCGATGTCTTCAACTCTGCTACAAGGATGTGAATAACTAAGGATTTTCAAAAGTTGCCTAATATGGGTATGAAAGCTTACCACCATGCCACGACCTTCATCAATAGCGTTGCAACAGATTCCGTAGAAGGAAGCCATTGACAATACTCACACCTTGGATGATTACCATAATCACTTAAAATAACTGTTTCCTTTTAATTTTGGACGCCATGTGGTGTGTTTGTTAGTGACATCGTTTTGGGGATTTCAATTGCCAGCAGATTCCTTTCTGACTATTTACGATCAGTTCCTGCCAAGACATCATGACCACTACACCTTTAAATGTGCACGAGTCTCATTCTGTTACAAGCATTGCTCTTTCATATCAATGCTTCTCTACCTCTGTGTGAAGAAAAGATTGATGACTCTTTATGTACGTTGGAGGCTTATTAATATGTGCGTGTAGCTTGTGACCTAAACCACAACTGGAAATATCTACGTGACTGAAAGTGTTGGCTTCGATGCTAGGGCGGAAAAAGTGACTGATTATGCCAATGACTTGTGTTATTGACTTAAAACATCAAGTGAACAATGTGACTTGATTGCAGCTCTTTGGTCCTTTTGCTTTGCGTTTTAGCGATGTACTTAACCGTTGGACCCTTATGTGATTTTGTATATCAGACCAAGTTTCAACTTTGCATAAACGTGTATAGAAGTATAAAATCTCTTGTCGCACCTATGTAATTCTCAAAATTCTGAACACCTTTGCTATGGTTAGAGCTTCCACCTCTACCTCTTCCATTAGTCTCAAAGTCGTTGACGAAAAGTTAGATCGTTGAAAATGGGAGGCACTGTATCTTCGCCATCCCTTTAGCATGATGGTTGTTGGACCTGGTGGTTCAGGCTAAACAGAATTTGTCAAACGTTTGATAGAGCACACAACCCATTTGATCGATCGTCCACCACAATGCATCGTGTGGTGTTACAAAAAGTGGAAATCGGCTTACAGCCTCCTTAAAGAAGTCAAGAGAATCCATCAACTTTGTGGAAGGCATTCCTCGCGAAGATGATGGGATCGAGTCTGACATGAGTCAAACACATCGCGTCATCTTCGACATGTCAGGAGAAGACGAAGAAGGCATTAAACTTACACGCAAAGGGCATCAGCATAATGTCAGTATAAGTTGCAGCACCCAATTTTGTTTTTCAATAAAGTAAAACCCATAATACCATTTGTCTCAATACCCACTACGTGGACTTGTTTAAATGTTCCAAAGATAAAAATCTCAAGTGCAAGTGTAGGTCAAACAATTTAGGAACTCCTTGGCTGACTTCTGCGTACGACGATACCACTCAAACACCTCATGCCTTTTTATTGGTCGATGTAAAACCCACCACACCCGATTTTCCCGATTTCGTACACATTTGTTTCATGACTGGTGCCATGTAGACGAGCCGGTCATTTACACCTCTCCAATTTTGAAAAACATAAAGTGGCCTTGTTAAAACTGGCAGATCCCAGAATCGATCCTCAACCCAAAAATCAAATAATTTTGAAACCTGGAGGTAGCGGGTCACTAGGAGGTGTCATTATTTGTTCCCTCTTAAAATGGGATCCAAATGCCACAACAGCCACACCCAAGAAATATGAAACCTTCTCGCCAAAAACATCCAAAGAAGAAGAAGAGTGGTACGACCAGGTCATCCCCACCCAAAAAAAAAGCCCCAAAAGGAAAGGAAAAGTCCCAAGAAAACAGCTTCTAGCCGAAAGAGAAGCAGTGCTGCTCGGACATAAACCTACTCCTCCAAACCACAACCCTCGGTGACAGTGTCTCCAGGAGCTTCTTCTACTTTGCCGTTGCTCGTGCTACCAGACAAACCCGATTTAAAACAAGGCTTTCCCCATTTGATGTAAAAATAGAAACCCGTTTCTAAAAGACCTTCTACAGCGGGGACAACACTGTCTTCTTCTTTAGCGGCAGCTAAAAGGACACTTACCTCACGATTAAAGTTCAAGACAGATCGGGAATGTTACAAAGTTTATTTGATTTATCCAGGCAAGAACTGTTACGATTTAGTCCATTGCAAACTCCTCAACGGCAAGTGATGACCATCATGAAGATGATACGACATACCAACAATCAAGAGAGGCGAGTTCAGTATAAAAAAGACGTGTGTTAGGCGATTCGATTCAGTGTGGGGTCTTTTTGCTCCTGAAAGACTAGAGATGTCAACCATAAGAATTGCACACCATCACTCTTCACCCAATAAAGGAAAAAGAAAGGGACCATTTCCTCGTCTGGCCAAACATCCGGACGTGTCGTCGGTACTAGCGAACGCCCATACCCATGCGAAAAAAAAAAAAATCATTCAAACCCCCCATAGAGATACAGTATAAGGAATGTTGTTTGAATGTCTTGAAAGGAATAGTACCTTTGTCCAGGCACCAGAAAGAAAGCTTAGGAAAACATTGGAACGCTCTTCGCCAAATGGTCTAAATGAAAAAAAAACTATCAGTAAAAAATATACGTTGGTGCAAAGTGGAGAAATTCTACCAATGCTGATAGGACCCTTGCTCAAAGAAATGGTTGCTCCATTGTTTGGGGGCAAGAAATAATGAGTAGGAAGAAGATATAAAGGAACCATTTTCTAGAAAGGCGTTATACTTGTATTTCGGGAAGCTGACTTTAGTGCCCTAGGAACAACAGACCCCTCAATTCCCCCCCAATTCTAATCTGAACGATATGTCACAGTTACAACAAGAATGACAATCGTTAATGGATCACACCGATTTGTAAGAAATGGAAAAATCGCTACGGTACGGTCAAATTTTTCAACGTCTTCAGCTCTTTCACCAGAAGCTTTAGACGAAACAGATAAACCAACTCTGAAAGATTTCAAGACCATGATAAAAAAGCCAAGCATCACCACCATCCATAGACGAAGATAGACGCGGATACACGGATGTAGGAGGAAGACGAGGCACGAGAACTCTTTCAAACACCGTAAAGTACCATCCCTAGTATGATTGCAGCGTCCTTGTTGACCCCTTTTCTCTCTTCCCAACGAGAAGAACTTAAAGCTTGGGATAAAACGATGATGTCGACGCACTTTAAAAGAACGCATGTGGAAATATTTTACGCATCAAACCACCATCAAGTACATCGCGTTTGGTCAAAGCTTACAACCAATCGTACCATCGAGGCATCGGATACGTTCCCGAAGTGACCCCTGACAAGTAAGTGACCGAGTGTGAGCGCTTTTTTGGAACGTCCCCTACCACCTCCCAAGAAACGTGGCTTGTTAACGACGGGATATTTGGTGCGCATTGGAAGAACAAAACGCACAAAGGCTATTTACGGAACTATACCACCGAATTGTTTCGTGGCACTGGACGATTGCGTGGCAGCCATCCTCGCCATCAATAAATTGAAAGACATAAACGGCGAAGCGTTAAGAGGAAGTGAAAGAGCATTGGAAAGTATATTCCCAGAGCTTTGACTCTCTTGGATCGACGCTTCGCAAGTCATGACTATAAACATAAGTGATCATCGTGCCGTTCAACAAAGCAGAGACCGCTCCTTCTTATCGCTCTTGTCTTCAACATCTACAAAAACAACCCCTGTGGTTGTGGTGCGGAGAACGTGTGACTAAAACACAATTCGTCTTTTTCTGCCAGATCTTTCTGGTGTATTGTGTTATCGGAGCCGCAATTGCCAATTTTGAGTTTGCAATAAGGAGACAAACACTTGTGGACCATTCTACTGCATCGGTTATCTTCTGCCGAATACTTCCCTGAAATATTCCAGTAACCACGGTAGCCTTACCACCAACGCCAGTAACCCCCCCCCCCCACGGCAGCAACAACCCTCTTTTGTAACCTTTGGAAAATCATTTTCCTTTGATATCGAGTGACTCCTCGCAAAGTAGAACCTTGGAACTAAGAATCACCAATTTAACTTTACCCAGTAAGAGTTCCATGGATGTGTTTTCCAACAATAATTTGTGCTGTTTCACGGCCAAATTGCTTCAGGCCTTCCAAATGGATCACAAAGCGCATTGGGATGTTGCTTTGGTAGAAATCACTCAAAACAAAATAGTTTTGTGGTCGACATCCTGAACGAACAAGTGCAAAATGCGTTGGACAAAAATTATATGATGGTGTACGAATCCAAAAGGTCCTACAAGAACCAATCCTCGACTAACTACATGCACCTTCAAAATAATGGGATATTATTTAATGCTCAAAATTTGGTCCAAATGATTGTTTGCATGCTCGACGAACAGCTTAGCAAAGCCCTAAACAATCACAACAAACTTGCCAAGATTGAGTACCATAACATTTCTCTCGTCTGGACATGTGTATTCCGGATGACAAAACCCTTGCCATTATTTTTATCCTGAGTTGTATGATATTTGGGTGGGATTAATATTAAGGCCGTCAAGAACTATATCAAGAGCAACAAGGAATTTTTCAATACTTTAGATTCCCTATCAAATTAAACGAAGGAATGAATTTGATGTTTGTGTATTTCAATGTGGTGGAGTATAACGTGGTGAGAAACACATTCGCGTCATTACTGAGAGTCATTCCTTTCCAAGTGGATTATGCCGTCACTGCTTACGAGGAAAGTGGAAACACGTATCACCTTCACCGTGAATTTGTACATCCTCACTATTTGCCTGTCAGTAAGTCGTATTTCGACACTGTCGACATTTGTATAAAATGGGATCTGCGACAAAAATATTCTATTCTAGAAAGGAAAAATCACAGTGAAACTACATTTTCGAAAAAGATTCTCTAGCGACCGAAGAAAGGATCCCTGACATGTATCCTGTGTACCGCGGAGTCGCTCGACAACGACGACATGGTTTAGGAGAGATGCTCAGATCTGGATTTCCTTTTGTGGCCCGTCTTAAATCTGATAGTGACACGAGGATTACCGCTTTGAAGCAAGGAAAAGAATTTCCCCCACATGTCAACATTGACAAACAAAATTCCAAAGAAGCCTTCTTGAGAGCAGCTAAAAATGTATTGCTTCAAACTGGAAAAGACCTTTTGGCTCCCCGAGAGGTCCCTTTCAATGCGCTGCAAGCTGCTGATCAGAGCATTCCGTCCTCATTCAGCCCAAAGCAAGGACAAGGCCGAAAGGTACGCCTGCGGCCATCCAGAGCTCATGAACACTTTACGAGAAAGCCTAAGAAAGAAACAGCCAAAGAAATAGACGTCTTTGATTACTAAAGGAAATGATGCACTGAGATTCTTGCGAATGTTCCAAGTCAGAATTGGATCTGTTTAGCATGCAACCCACCATGAGAACGATGCAATAATCCCAATGGGTAGACGTTTATCCCGTTTTGTCTTTGACCTCAGTCCTCATAGAATTCGAAATCAAAGGACAGACTGAAGAATGCATCGATCTGAACAGCAGTCAAATGTATCTGAAAGTCAAAGTTCTCAAAGTGAACAACAGTGAACCAGGTGCCGATGCCAGAGTAACTGCCACCGTCAACAATTTCATGCATTCCTTGTTCAGCGAAGTGGATTTGTACTTGAATAACAAACTATTCAGCAGCAGCAAGGACACATACCGTTACTGAGCGTGCCTGTAATTTCTCTTGACGTACGGTAGAGATATCAAGAAAAACCATCTGGATCCTTGCGTGCTGTGGAAACATGACACGTTGGACAAGTTCAACGAGACTTTGAATGATGGGGATAACCAAAATTTGGGATTTAACGACCGTCCAAACAAAATCAGACAATGGCGCACTGTAGAATTAATGGGTCGTTTGCATTTGGATATGTGGTTGCAAAACATGTATTTGTTAAACAGAGTGGATGTCCGTCTGAGACTGAATCGAAGCAGTACTGTTTTCCATTTGATGGCCAATGCGAACGAGTAAACAACCATCATAAAATAAGCCAGACTCAACGTGCACCGCGTGGAAGTGTTACCTAAAGTGGGAAACGACATCAGTCACACTTTAAGCGTTCTGCTCAAAGTTTAACTGATGTCGTTTCCCACTCTGACCGCCAAGTAACTGGTAAGAAGGGTGGAAGTGAAAACCTTCACCATTGCCCGTTGGACTCCGAACCAAGACCGAATATCATCGTTTCCAAGGAAAGTGATCTCAACGTTTAATCATTGGCATAGTTAGCAATGCAGCCCGCAACCGAACCCACAATCAAAGTCCTTTCTAGCTTCAACACTTCAGTATCTCCAAGATCGAAGTCAGTTGAAATGGCCCGACCTGGTGTAATAGGCCCTTCGAACCCATCTTTGCCCGGAAAAGTTACATGAGATATTACTTGTCCTTGTACGAAGCCAAAGGACAGTTAGGTGCCAACACCAGCCACGGCATTTCGTACGACGATTATTCGCTCCTGACCATGGCAGCGACCGGTGTCATTTCCACCCTATAAAATCTGGCCAACTTCGTGTGATACTTCAGTTTGCTACATCTCTAGTCAGTACGGTGAACGTGCTCTTGTATGCAGAATTTGACAATACTCTAGAAATCAACAGCTTCAGACAAGTGATTCTGGACTATTGGAAGCTATGGAAGAATACCTTCCCTCTTTGGACTTTTTGAGCCTCTTTGGAGAGTGTGGACGAGGATGTCTTTGAGCCTGAAGAAGAAGAAAAAGAAACTACAGAAGAAAAATACAAAGAGACCATCATGATGTCGAGACGGCCAGAACAAGAAATACATTTAGTCTCCCGTTTTCTAAGCATCTGGCATTAAAAATTACAGCTCTTACAAACATTGTTATGGATTTCAGAGCGATTATCCCAGTCAGATTCAACACGATAAATGATGATGAGCCAAGAAGAAAAACTGGAATCGTATCTGGATAACGCAGTAGTAAAGATAAATTGATGATCCTTTATCAGAGACCCCCGGCCCTCCCAAAACGTTATAAGTTAACATTTTTGTCAGCAGCCTTTGTTAGCTCAAAATAATAACACATTTTCTGACAAAGATGTTAACGTACAACGCTTTGGGGCCGAGGGTCTCTGATAAAGGATGCATCAATTCTCTCTACTACTATGTTATATTAAACAAATAAAATATTATATATAATGTCATTCTGTCATTCAGTACGACATGTTGGATTTGATCTAACAAACAGATTTTGTAAAAGATTTAACTCGATCAAAGCATCGTCAGGATATACTGGTATAAAATCTAAAATAATAAGCGATTGCATTAAAAAGGTGGGTTATCATATATCGCCGAAATATGGGTCGGTATGGTTATTCGCGGTTGAAAGCGATATGAGAATAGCGGGTTGGGCAGATGATGTGATGACATTTATTGACAATATGGTTGATATATTATTTGATAACGATATTACTAAAGCCATACAAAATTAATTAAACATCTACTTTTTATTATAATCTTTTTCGTATTTGCTAACTCTCATTGGCAGAATATCTGTTAACATACTATCAATAATGCGGAACTCGCGTATTAAGTCGTCCATATCATATTTTATACCACGCAAATAAGATCGAATTTGATCAAGTAATTTTTTATAAGTTATACTTGCTGTTTTGCAAGCATTTTTTTAGTTGCGAGTCGAGGTTCGACTTTTTTACAAGCTGCTGCAAGAGAAACACCAACGCCGGATATTATTAGCAAAAACGGATTTAATGATGCGCCACTTGAAATTATACCAGAGCCGGTCATTAGCAGCGGTAGATATGATATCACTCGCAGTATTTTTGCATAGTATTTGTAACATTTTTTAACGCACCAAAGATTTTTATGATAGTATCTGTAATATTGCATTAACTCGTCAACATCTTTTTTGGGAATGTTTTCTGAAATATGATTAAAATCGACTATATTTTTTTTCATTATATAATATTTTATTATATAATCCTCAAATTACTTTTGGCGTTTCAGCTACAAATTCCAGACACCACCAGTAAGACGCTGCGACAATTGTTTTATCATCTACTTCCAGTAGAAATGTTTCTTCAGCATCCTTATTTATTACTGTAGATATAGTTCCAATGTCAGTTGAACGAAACCACGGAAATACTATAGTTTTAATTTTAATCTTTTCAGCGCTAAAGATAGACAGTCTATAAATACCAGTAACTTCTGCGGTATGTTTGATAATGTTACTTTGCGGTGTCCATGTTGCTTTTCCTGATGCGACTGTGTACACGATATTGTTAGCTTGTTGTCCGTGTGGAATTTTAACGAGATTAGTTTTTTGAATAATATTAGGAATTCCACTAACAATATCGTTGATTTTCATGTTAATGTCGGTAAGTTTTATGTCAACGACTGGTGGAGTTCCAAAAAATTCGTTAATAGATCTGTTTACATTTCTACGAAAATTTAGAAATGTTTGTACATGATTAAAATAATCAGTTCTAAATGCAGCAATCCCGTCATTGATTGTTGTTAACGAAGTTGTTATTGGAATTTCCTTATCGTCGACGTATTTCTTCGTTGCAGCGTCGAAATCTGTTTCTGGTGTTCTGAGATTATTAATACCGTTGTTGTTCATGTCGAGAAATGCACGCATTATACCACCGCGAACTGACACGTACTTGGATTCTTGATCGTCGACGTATTTTTTCGTTGCAGCATCATTATCCGAGGTTGGATCTCCCAGATATGTAATTTTTCTTCTTGACATAATAATGTCACCGGTAAATACATCGCCAGTTTTCCTAACATAATCGTTAACGGACTTGCCCGAATCTTGTATTTTACCTTGGTCGGCAAAAGTAACTATATTATTAACAACCGCGGCGGGAATTCGTACAAGAACATCTGATAGTTGTATATTACTCGTTTTTAATCGTCCTTCTTTATCTTGGAAAATAACAACTTCGTTTTGATCGACACTTGTGATATTTAATAAATTAGTAATTTCATTTCTGAGCTGATCAAGAGTTGCATATTTGGATAAATCTTGCTGAGCAGTTGTTGAATCTCCTACTGTTGTTCCAAATTTTGAGTAAAAACTCATTATTTATTTACTGCTTGACAAAATTATATACAATAAAATTATATAATGGCAAAATCGTCTATATTAAACTTTGATACAGAGCGGTTGGTGAAACATAAACATAACAATGAGCTTCCAGATTGTCATTATCTTATAGTTGGTAGAACTGGATCTGGCAAAACAAATTTGCTTATGAATTTACTTCTCGGAGATAATTTTAACTATGATCGCGTTTATATTTATACAATTAATCCGCAGCAAGATAAGTACGAGCTACTTAACAATTATAATAACAAACTTCGTGACAATCTTGAATCTGGCGAAGATTTTTTTATTATCAAACAACCGGAAGAACTTGTTCCAGTTAATCAACTCGATTCGTCCGAACACAAAATAGTTGTTTTTGATGATATTCCGCTAAACAATGAAGAAATGAATAAAATCAGATCGTATTTTTCACTGTCGCGAAATAAAAAATGTAATTCTATTTATCTCGCTCAAGGATATTATAATGTCGACAGATTTATCAGGCGAAATACTGGTTGTTTTATATTATTTCCAGGACTTGACAATATTGACGTTAGAAATATCGCGAACAAACAATGCGGTGACGTAACAAAAGATAAATTTATTGAACTATATCGTCAAGCAACGGCAAATAGATACGATTTCTTTTTATTCGATAAGTTAACGAATGATAAGAATAAAATGTTTCGATGTTGTATTGAAAATTATATACAATAATATTTTATAGAAAATAGTATATAATTAATGGAAAAACAAGCAAAGTATAGAAAACATATAGAAAATCTAAAAAAACTTGCGCAATCTCAGGCAAAATTTAAACAGCTAGTACAGCAAGCACGGCGCGGTCAAGTTACTGCAGCAGAAACAGCAGCTAAAGTTCTCAAACCAGTTACTGAGGCTTTACTTGGAAAACAACCAGAAACTAAACCACTGTCAGAAGAAGAAGTTAAACAATTACAGGAGAAAGGTTTACTCGGATTAGTTAAAGAACAACAAGAAGAAGCTGCTGGAAGAGTTATTGCTCAACAAGAAGAAGCTGCTGGAAGAGTTATTGCTCAACAAGAGGCTGCTGTTGGAAGAGTTATTGCTAGATCTGATGCAGAGAAATTAAGATTAGCTGAGGCACTTGCAACAAATATAGCTGATCCTGCTGCAAGACGAGCTGAAATAGATCGTTTAATAAATAATCCGCTGGAACTTGAACGAAGATTAGCAACATTAACAACGCAAGAAGTTAAAAATATTTTAACAACTTTATCAGGAGAAATAAAAAATATTAAAGAGGAGCAACAAATAGTTACTGAGCTTGCTGTAAAGTTTATGGATGTTGGAGAGCTAAGAAATTTATTTAGAAAAAAAGCAAATCAATCAATATTAGATGAAGAATATCATGAATTTTTAAAGAAAAATGATATAAATGATGTTAATAATATAAAAACTTGGGCAAAGGAAAGATTTGACAAACTCAATGATATGTTAAAAAAGATAGTAGTAGACGGTGATAATGCTGACAAAGAATTAGATACAGCTATTAAAAAGGAAGATATGATTCCAATTATTGATAGAATTAAACAAGGTGTTATAGCTTATACTATTTTAGAAACAGCAAATGATGGTAGAGAAAAAGGTTATGGTAGGGGGTGGACTTTTAAAAGAAAATTTGATTTATTCGATAAAAAACGTGTGGAAGAATATAAAAGAAAAAAAACAGGAACTGGAGTCAGAATATTCGCATCAGTTACTGAAATGATCGGCAGATTGATGCTATTGATATCATCAAAAGAAGCAGGAAATGTTGGTGCTGAAATCGACAATGAAATCATCGACATACTTGATAATTTGAGATCGAGAAATTTATTATCATCTGACGAATACGAAACTTTGCACCGCGACTTAATCGCGGCGACTTAATTTTATAAAAATATAATAATAAATGTCAGCAACATTATTACTCGACTCCAGCCAATCCGATAAAGATAGCGCGAACTTTTCAGTAAAGTATATTCCGCCAATAGAACTAGATCGCGAAAAACAATACGAAATTGGATTAATTTCCTGCACTTGTTGGAATGCCATGGCAAACGTTAAGACTGGAGTAAATGATGAGTTTTCATTTGCTGTTGCTCATCCAGCTTCTTCACCAGCTCCTTCATCAACTTCAAGGTATATAGAATTTAAGTTTATAAAAGTTAAAATTCCACAAGGAGCTTACAATATAACTGATCTAAATAAAACGATAAAAGAACTTATAACAGCGAATAAAGGAATTGCAGAAAATTTTGAGCTGGCACCAAATTATAATACATTACGCGCCAGAATAACATTAAAAAATATGTCAGTTAGTTTTTCATCAAACAAAAGTATTGCACCACTGATAGGATTTAAACATATTATATTTTCTTCTGGTGATGAATTTGTTACACGTGACGGTGACTTTCCAGTAAATATAACTGACGTAAACTCAATACTTGTGAATTGTTCAATCGCGTCTGGTTCTTATTCAGCTAAAGGTAGCAAAGGTCAGACAATATACAGTTTCTCACCAGAAGTTCCACCAGGTTCTCTCATGCAAATCAATCCGAGATATATTATATATTATCCGCTAAACGTTGAAAATCAAATAAATGAAGTAAACATGCAACTGATAGATCAAACTGGAAGACAGTTGGATCTAAATAATGAGGTCGTCACTTATTATCTACACCTACGCACGATCACTTCGTGATTGACAACAAAATTATACAACCTCAGATATATAATGAAACAGAAAAAAGTTTACAGAAGAAAAATAGTAGGAGGATTTTTCGGAAATATATTTACTAAAATTGCTGAAAATATTCCAGGATTAGCTCGTAAAGTTGCGCCAATCGCACTTGACGCTGGTAAAGCTTTTGCAACTGGAGCTGCATCTGCTGCTGGAACTGCTGTGGGACAAAAAATATCTGATAAAATAAAAGGCACACCGTCAATCAAGCAAGTTATTTCGGAAATAGCACCATCAAAAGAAACCCAACGCGCGATGATAACAACAACAAAAAAACTTTTATCACCAAAGGGCGAGCAGATTATACAAAACTTAATATCTAAAGTTACAGCGCCGCAATAATTTTATATAACCTAATAAAATAAAAAAATGTCTGTGAAAAATTATCTCGATTTTGCAGAAATTTCTGACAAAGACGACGCAGTAACGGAATTTGAATATGTTGAATATCTTGATGAAAATTCTAACGAACCTAATAAGGCTGGCGTTAGAACATTTAATACACGAGACGAGGACGTATTTCTGCTGCCTCACAAAGCAATGTTAGAAGTTCGTGGTCGGATTATGACAGCACCTGCCGCACCTAATCCACCTATCGCAATTGTAGGTAACCTAGAATTAGCTCTTATAAATAATGGTTGGTGTTTATTTAGAAGTGCTCGATATCAGCTGGCCAATCAAACTATCGAAGATATTTCAAGTCACTTACAAGTTGCAAGTACAATATTAAATATCGTTTCGTTTTCTGATGATTACTCCAAATCAACTGCAACTAATATGATGTGGTTTAAAGATACTGGAATTGGAGCAGCTGCATCTGGAGAATTTTTTTCAAAAGGAATATTAATTGCTGGAGCTGATGCCGCTGGAAGCGCTAACAATGTGAGAGCTTTTCTTATTGAAAACTCTGAAGAGCTAGGCATAGCCGCACCAGATGCAGCTGCTAATGCAGACGCTGTAAGAATTTCGCTTGTTGCTGCTTGTAATAATCTTGGTATAACCGCGCCATTAGCAGGTGATGATGGAAATGCAATGCTAAATTTAGTTAACAAATCGCTTAACGTAAGAAATAGACGTTACAATGAAGGTTTTGCAAGGCGAAAAGAACTCACAGCAGCATCACGTCAAATTACAATGATGCTGCCACTAAGTACAATATTTGGCTTTTGCAGGGACTATGATAAAGTATTTCGTGGAGTTAAACATACTCTTATTTTAGATCGAGCAGAACAAAATGATTGCCTGTTTAGATTTGGTGGGGCCGATGTACAATTTATCATAAACAAACTTGCGCTGTGGATGCCACGAATAACTCCGTCGGTCACTAAAGCATTAGAATTAGATGAATTGCTGGCAAAACGCACCAGTAAAATTCATTTTCAGCAACATAAAATATATCAAACAGCAGTTCCGAATACCAAAGACTACACATGGCGAGTTACAACAACATCGAGTGAGCAGCTACCGCGTCATTTATTCGTTGTATTTCAACAACAAGCTCGACGTAATAACCAACAACAAAATAATGCAATATTTGATAACGCTGATGTCAGGCGAATTTATGCCAGAATAAATTCAAAGCAATATCCAGAACGAGCGATCGAATGCAATTTTGGAGATAACGAGAATAAAAACTATACTAGACCGTACATGTACCTGCTCGATTCAATGCAGAAATATCAAGATACTGGAGACGGAACTCAGATATCAGTAGAAGAATTTCGTACACTTTATCCGATATTTTACTTTGACGTCAGTAAACATAGAGAGCGAGCTGTGGACAGCACAGCTGATATTGGGGTTACTTGGACGCTCGGAGGCGTTCCAGCAGCGGCGTTAAACGTATATGCATTAGTGATAAGCGACAGATCTGTGACAATCGACTCTGTCGGAGGTAAAATGACAATACAAGTTTAATCTGTGATCGTTATATAAGATGACAAAATATATTATAAAAGAAATGCATTTAACCGATGGCCAAGTTAAAAAAATTAACAACTGCTGTTGCGAAGCGGAGGTCGGTTTCACTAAAGATCAACCCAGGTGCTTTGGGGACTTTAACAAAATTATTGTTAACCAAAAATCAAGCGAATAAATACGATCGCAAAAAACCTTTCGTTTTAAACTTGAGCGCCGCACAAATAACTGCGATGTCCCACCGCATTGCGGTGGACGGCGGTTTCTTCGGTCCGGCACTATCAGTTATAGCCAAAACGTTACTGCCTAAAATTTTGCCAGTACTTGGAACATTAGGGATAGCAGCGGCGTCAGGAGCAGTACATGGCGCATCAGAAAAGGCAGTTAAAGGTGGTGGTATAAAGAAAATTTTTGTCTAAAGATTAAATATAATGCCTAAACGAAAAACTGTTAGAAAAAAGACAACCACGAAAAGAAAGACAACGACGGAAAAAAAAGACACAACAAGGTGGATTTCTTCCAATAGCCCCATTACTGGCAGGATTGGCGGGAAGTCTACTGCCGGGCCTGTTAGGACGAGGACGATGACTAATGCTGCCAGGAACAAGGAGATAAAATCTCCTGCGTTAAGTAATTTTGATATACTTGATAAATTACAAAAAGTTAAAAATTTTCGCGGAGTTTATTCCAAAGATGAACTCACACCTCCAGCATTGCCGGGTTCTTGCGTTGTAAATATACAAGATTTTAATGACGGATCTGGTACACATTGGGTAGCTGTTTTTGATAACAATTATTTCGACTCGTTCGGAATTCCACCGAGTGACGCGGTAAAACGATATATGAGTAAATACAAAATAATAAATTATTCGTCTAATCAGATTCAGCCAGTTGGAACTTCCGCTTGCGGTTATTATTGCGTGATGTTCATTAAACAGATGACCAAAAATCCAGATTTTTTAAAGTTTATTTTGCAATTTGACAAACAACCATCTCGCGCTAATGATGAGATCGCGATTAATTTTTGTAAAACTTGCAATTAATTTTATCTAAACTCACTGATATACAATGTCAACATATTGTCTCAAGTGTAAAACTAAAACAGAAAATAAAGACGAAAAAACGGAAAAGACAAAGAATAATAGAATAATGCTGAAAAGTATTTGCGCAATCTGTGGAAAAAGAAAAAGTATGTTTTTGCCAGCAGCAAAGTCAGGGGCTGGTTGTCCTGACGTTATTTTAGTAGACGACTAAATAAATAATGAAGTGCAACTGCGACGCTGATAGAGATTTATGTCTAGAGCAAAATAAAATTGTTACATACTGCCAGAAATGCAACAACAGAGAAATAATTGGAACGGGAATAGATATACATAAATTAATTGGCAAACTGCCGAAACCGAAAGGCGGTTGGACATTGCCAGGCCATAAATATACTGGCCCGTGGAATCCGCTTGATGAGCAACTTGACGAAAATGATAATCCGCTGCCAGGACAAGAACCCTACAATCAGGTTGATGCAATAGCGATGCGTCATGATATCTGCTACAGAGATATAAATGGCGAAACAAAACACAGCTGCGACAAAGTGATGTTAGACGAACTTCGCGAAATGAAACCAGAAAATATGCGAGAGCGTGTTGACCGTAGGCTGGTACAGGGTATTATTGGAGCAAAATATAAACTCGGACTAGGCAGAGACTTATACGATGACCCAGCGACAACGTCGCTTTCAGTCGAACTACACAGACCTAAAAAAAAGTTTCCGCGACGTAAAGTTGTAGCAAATGCAGTTGATGACATTTGGGTGATAGATTTAGTTGATATGTCAAATCTAGCTCAATTTAATGTTGGCGCTGATGGCGCTCCGCGGAGATATCTTTTTAATGTTGTCGATGTTTTTAGGAAATATGCTTTTAGCGTACCAGTTTCGGATAAAACGGGGACCTCCATGATTGACGCGTTAAAGCGCATAATAACAACTACAGAAAGAAAGCCCAACAAAATCTGGACCGATCACGGAGCAGAGTTTTTTAACAAAAAATTCGAGAAGTTTTTGGAACAAAATAACATTAAAAAATACGTAACTGGAAATGAGGGAAAAGGCGTCATCGTCGAGCGATTTAATCGCACGCTTAACGAAAAAATTCATAAATATTTGACAGCTAAAAACACGAATAAATACATCGACAGCTTACAGAATATCGTTGACGAATACAATAACACGAAACACCGAACCACTAAAATGTCACCAAACGACGCGCTTGCAAATCCAATATTAGCTAACGAAAACATGTACCGAAGACATAAATTTAGAGTTGGCGATAAAGTTAGAATTTCGTTGACTAAGAAAACGTTTGAAAAAGGATTTACTCCGAACTGGAGTGAAGACGCATTTGTTGTTGATAAAGTACTTTTAACAATACCAGTTACATATTCGCTGAAAGACTTATTAGGAGAACCTATAACTGGCAGTTTTTACG
Source organism: Megalonaias nervosa (assembly GCA_016617855.1). Lineage (NCBI taxonomy): Eukaryota > Metazoa > Mollusca > Bivalvia > Unionida > Unionidae > Megalonaias > Megalonaias nervosa. Next base: position 23,659 of record JAECUM010095468.1, read on the forward strand.
AACAGGAACTTCAAAAAACAGAACAAGATGTATTTGTTATCGAAAAAGTTATTAGAAAGCGCGGCAACAAAAGTTTAGTTAAATGGCGCGGATATAGCGATAAATTTAATAGTTGGGTACCAACTAAGTCGATTTCATCGACTGAATAATATTATTATAAATTTGCTCGTATTTTATAAGTACTGCTCTACATTTTACAGGTTTACATAAAGAAATTAAGTGTAATTTTCTCGCATCATCGACTGACATTAAATTAAATATTTTAACAAAAATAAAATCGTATTTTATGTTTCTTTGTTGGCCCGGTACTTTTACGTTTAGGAATGGCCTTATAAGTTGCCAAAATATTTGATGCTCGGCAACACTAAAATTAAATTTTAATATTTTTTTGGCAATGTGGTACTTAACATCATATCGCCCAGTTGTTGGTCTACTTAAATATTTCTTGCTAACAACAACATCATCTTCGTCATCATCGTCATAGTTATAGAAAATATCATTTTCAGCACGGTCGATGAAATCAGCAAATCTGTCAACATTTAAAACTGGAACAAAATCTTCCGAATATATCTGAGCCAGCCTCTCGATTAAGTTCATTATAATAATAATCTTTTATCTAATTAATAAATAATATGGAAATAAAATATCATTGTAGAGTTAATATTCTAAACAAGAAAGAATTAGCCGAAGCAGTTCGAAATTGCATGCTCCACAGCAATGCTGTGGGTTATAATTTTTATTTCGTTGACGTTATGATAGCATCAGGCGAATTTGATAAATTTTTGTTAACGGCAGCGGATAAAATAAAACTTGATACGAATAAAATAATGACAATACGATTAAATCGCGACGGCGTCATGGAATTTTGTCATAATTGTCTTTCTCGTAATGATATAGAAAATATTATTAATTATCGTATCTGAAACTAAATCTATTAAGTGTTATCATAGACACTGTCGATCTTCTTTTATTATCAGCTACATATTTTACTGTGCGTGAATTAATTTTATGATATTTTGCGGCAGAACTTATTGATTTAAATTTCACTTCCTCAGAAGTTTCGAGATTTGTTGAGATAACTGATTTTGGATTTTTAAAATTATTAATATTACCAGCATCTCCTCTTCTACTATTTTCTTGATGTGTTACTAAGTCTAGGTTCTCCAAACTATTATTAGTTTTTATTTTGTTGATATGGTCAATAACTAAATTATTAAGTAAAAGTAGTCCATTAAAAGTTTCGAACACAAATCTATGCGATCTATAACAAACAAAATCTGTATTTGTTCCACGTACTAATACTTGTAAATAACCAACATTATCTAAATTTCCTAATAGTTTTTTAGTTTTTATATTTCGAATAATTCCCTTATCATTTGCTTCGTATAAATCAAACTTTGGGTGGGGTTGATATTCGTTTTGTAATCCTAAATTTTCGATATTATCATCTGCAACTGCGCCATTTGCTCTATATACTCGCTGTCCTTCTGAAATATCTCCGCAAAACAAAGTATAAATAAAATCTTTTTTAAACATTTTGATTCTATCTGCATTGTCACCCTTTACTGAAATTAACATACCAGCCGGAGTTGGTACGCCAATAGCTTTTTTGGTTGCTATGTTAATAACAGAACCTAATGCATTTCCAGCATATAAATTGTATGCTGGGTGAACATGATACGTTTCTTGCTCTTCCGCTGTCAGTGGCAGATATCTCAGGATTTCTGTCATTATATATATACAAAAGTTTTATATCTCTAATTAAAAGTATTAAAACTTTCAATTAAATAAACAATATTACCATATACATATAATGCTGAAATTGCGCGACATCGCTAAAAAGAGCATTATCAAATCCGAAAAAATTGCTTCGGCATTTTCAGGATATGACAACAGTTACAAACTCGACGATCAGACTATATTAGCTAATTTTACCTCTACAAATTTATATCATCTTTTACAACCCGTTATAGCTCGAGAACTCGCTGTTCATAAAAGTATCAAACTCATAGTCCAATATCATACGATTTTATCAAAGTTACACGCGGTTGAAGAAACAAAAACTTTTGACAGCGAAATCTCGGAACCCTATTTAACAGCTAAATCTAGAAAGATATTAACTGAAACAAACATTGCTATGGTCGCCGATGAAATACACCAGGAAATAAATAAAAAACTAGAAGAATTTACTTCATCCGGATCAGGTTGGAAATTCGAAATGATAAAAGCAGTTTTATTTCACACTGCGAAATATAACGTGCTTCGCGCTAATTTATACGTCGATCTCCCTAAAAAAATTAAGAACAAAAAATGTTGTATAAACGTCAAAAACAACGATGACAAATGTTTCCAGTGGTCTATTCTTTCCGCGATGTTTCCCAAAGAACAAAATTCCGATCGCGTCAACAAGTACTTTCCGCACAAGAAAGAATTCAATTTTGATGGCATCAACTTTCCAGTAGCAGAAAATCATATACCAAAGTTCGAAAAGCAAAACGATATCTCAGTAAATGTTTTCGGACTAGACGAACGAGAAAACGTTTACCCGAGATATATCTCAGAAAATGCTTCGCAAAAGACAATAAATTTATTATTTCATCGGGGTCATTACTGTTGGATAAAAAACTTTAACGGCTTAGTTGGCGGACAGTACAGTAAAAACAAAAACAAGAAATACTTCTGTTACAGATGTTTGCACGGCTTTACTAGCGATGACAGACTGCAAAACCATCTCAAATACTGCGTTAATGTTCAAAAAATAACTATGCCTAGCGAAAAAGAAAAAATATTAAAATTTAAAAATTATAATCATAAACTAAGTATTCCTTTTGTTATTTACGCCGATTTCGAGTGTCTACTCGTTCCCGTGGCTGGAGCAGAAAATAATCCGAACAAATCAAGTACAAGAAAGATACAACAGCATATTCCTTGTGGTGTAGCTTATAAGGTAGTTTGTTGCGCCAGCGATAAATTTTCATCTCCTATAAGGTTATATAGAGGTGATAATCCTGCCGTGTGGTTATTAAAAAATTTAATAGACGAAGTTAATACAATTTCTAACAGATTACTTAGAACAGCTCCGATCAGAATAACGTCCAAACAACAACTCGACTTTGATGAGACGGTTAATTGTCATATTTGTGAAAAACCTCTTGAGGACTCCAAGGTGCGAGATCACTGTCATTTAACCGGCCAATATCGCGGAGCAGCTCATAACAGTTGCAATTTAAAATTTCATGCTCCAGATTTTATTCCCGTAGTTTTACATAACTTTCGTGGCTACGACAGTCACATCATTGTAGAAGCTTTTGGTGATAAAGACATTAAAGCTAAACTAAAACTAAATAACGTGATAAAATGTATTCCAAATAATTTTGAAAAGTATATGTCGGTGACCCTCGGCAAATTACGCTTTATCGACAGCTTGCAATTTATGGCAGCATCATTAGACGAGCTCGTTAAAGGCTGTAGTATTTTCAATAATCTGCGCAACTGCTTCGGTGAAAAATATGTCGATCTGACAAAAAAGGGTATCTTTCCTTATGAGTACCTTGACGATTGGAGCAGATTTAGTGAAACTTCTCTACCTAGCAAAGATAAATTTTACTCGCAGCTCAAGAATGAAAACATCAGCGACGACGAGTATAAATATGCGCAAGATATGTGGACCAAATTCGCCTGCAAAACACTCGGCGATTATCACGATTTATATCTGAAAACTGATGTGTTATTGCTAGCAGATGTTTTCGAGAATTTTCGTCAGGTCAGTCATGTAAATTACGGATTAGACCCCTGTTGGTATTATTCTGCTCCGGGGCTGTCTTGGGACGCTTTACTTAAAACTAGCGAGATAGAATTAGAACTCTTAACAGATATCGATATGTTTAACTTTATTGAAAAAGGCATCAGAGGTGGAATTAGCGTCATAACAAAAAAATATGCAGCAGCTAATAATAAATACTTAAAAAGTTATGATAAAAATCTTCCGTCGAGTTACTTTATTTATCTCGACTGTCTGAATTTGTATGGTGCCAGCATGGTACAGGCAATGCCTTGCGGGGGGTTTCATTGGATAACTCCAAACCAGTTTCTCAAAGAAACTGAAAAAAATCTTCCCAAAGATATTTCATATTTTGTTGAAGTTGATATAGACTACCCCAGTTCGTTACACGATCTGCATAACGACTATCCATTCTGCGCAGAGTCAATGACGATTGATTATAGTTTATTATCACCTGAACAACGAGCTATGACAATAGGAAAATGCTCTATCGTTAACAAGTTAGTTCCAAATTTGTTAGATAAAAGAAATTACGTCATGCATTACAAAAATTTAAAGCAAGCAGTAGATGCTAGAGTAATTCTGAGAAAAGTCCATCGTGTGCTAAAGTTTAATCAATCGCAGTGGATGGCGGATTATATTAACCTAAATACGAAACGTCGTGCTGTGGCTAAAACCGAATTTGAGAAAAACTTTTTCAAGTTAATGAACAACTCAATGTTTGGTAAGACTATGGAAAATATACGCAGGAGAGTTTCGATAGAAATTGTTAATGATATCAACCGCAGAAATAAATTAGTTAGCGACGATGGTTTTGTTAGCATGAAAATATTTAATGAAAATCTTGCCGCAATACAACGACGAAAGACAAATTTAAAGTTAAATAAGCCAATCTATGTTGGTGCAGCTGTACTTGATATATCGAAGTGGTTGATGTACGATTTTCATTATAATTTTACCAAAAAAGTATGGCCAGAATCAGAGTTACTATTTACTGATACGGATTCTCTAGTATACAACATAAATTGTGAAAATGTCTATCAAGATATTTACGATAATAAAGATTTGTTCGATTTATCAGATTATCCAACTTGTAGTGAATTTCATGATAATTCCAACAAGAAAGTTATTGGTAAGTTTAAGGATGAGTTTATGTTTGTTCCTGTGAGAGAGTTTGTTGGACTAAGAAGCAAAATGTATGCTGTTATATTAGATGACAATAAACTGACCAAGAAAGCTAAAGGCATCCCTAGGGGATATGTGAAAAAGATGATGCATTTTGAGGATTTCAAAGCCGCTCTTAACAATAACGTCAGCTTTATTAAAACCAATGTCATTCGGACCAACTATCATAAGCTTGAAACGAATACAATTATAAAACGTGGACTAAGTAATTTCGATGATAAAAGGTATTGCAAAGACGGAATTAATACTCTCGCTCTTGGACATTATTTAAGTAATATTGTCTAAACATCAGAAATAATGTTTGAAAATTTAACATTAGCCGATGGAGTTAATAATAAAATAAAAAAAATAATGGTCGGTAACCAACAGTTATCATTTGAACTTAATGATGAAATTTCAGGCATTTGTTTCAGTAAATATGACAGAATAAAACTTTCTCTTATTAGAACAGACGATAGCGAGTATTTTCCGTATCTGGAAAGTCTGCGCGACGAGCTTGCACAAAAATATGAAAATTTACACAATCCAATAAGCCAAGGTCAGTACACAAAAATTAACATAGACCTTGACAGATCAAAGGTCTTCAAAAAAGATAGCAAATATTTATTCAGCAAATTAGCAATGAAGGATCTATTTGAGAGTCGCCGTAAGATATCTGGTATGATTAAATTTTTTCTGTATAATCAAGATAACATGTTATATTTATTGGCAAATGTAGAAAAACTATCGATAG
>JAECUM010095469.1:0-93749 GCA_016617855.1 Megalonaias nervosa
ATTAAATACATTTTATTCTGCTGGCCATCTTATTACAATTGGTATACATCATGCACAAACTATTTTGAACTGTGCACATCGTTTGTTAATGTAAAATGTGGATCTTTCTTATTTCCATCAAAACTTAAAGATAGATCTCTCTCTCTCTCTCTCTCTCTCTCTCTCTCTCACACACACACACACACACACACATATATATATATATACATATATATATATATATATATATATATATATATATATGGTATATATATATATATATATATATATATATATATATATATATATATATATATATATATATATAATTTCCATTCACTACACACCAAAAACTGAAATAATTTACCGTGATACTCTTCTGACGCTTTCGATATTCTTATCATGCATTTTTAAATGCAACATTAGCAAACTCACTTGATTAATTACGTATCTTTCTCGCAGTCATTATTCAAATAATTTTCAATACACTCTTCGATAAATAGCTATGTATTTACATACAAACATACTGAAACAATATAAAAACGTACACATCTAAAACGTAAAACGGTGGTGAACAGTCTTAAAGAAATTGTTCAAACTGATCTTGTTTCAGGATAATGTTCTGAATTAATTATATCTATTTTCATACTTCATTATCAAATAAAACTTCCTTAGTGCTTGGAAGAAAATATTTTTTTCTGATTAATTAGCTTCTGATAACCACTGAATACGTAGTCTTAACATATTTTTTTAATGAAATTTGAGACGTTACAACAGATCTTTGAAAAAACAGCAACAAGAACAGGAAACTATTGTCTTTCCAATATATTGGTATTCTACCTCAGTTATAAACGGGATTTTGGAACAGCTGCAATACAATGAAAAGATAAACAGTAACTCGTTGGCCGACAAGAAAAATGAATCAAGATTATTGATCGCACTTAGTTTTATTCAGCCAGGTTGTGACAAAATGATAAAGTGGAATTAAATCGATTAATTACATCGATCGATACATAACCAAGAGAACTTGAACATCTCACCTATTTGAGCTTAGTGTTTACACGTCAACCCATAAATAGCCAGCTTGAGACTGGAGACTGATAAAACGGATTATCCTGAATAATGGATTACCCTGAACAATCAATAATATAAAGTAAGTGTTAATGTGATAACCTACAATTTTCCAGGTGATGTTTTCTTGTCTTTAAATTATCAGTAACACTAATTAGTCGATTAATGTGGCTCAGGTCACAGAGTTTATTTCAGCACCGAGACTGGCTTTGCAGTTTCCTAATATTTGAATAATCAAGCAAGTGTCAGGTGTTGTACTGCAGCCGGCAACAAGATACCACATTCCTAGTTCCTGCTTCACTTTATAAATATATACATGGATTGAGTCAAGAAGATAGAAATAAGATGAATTTAACTTTAAAATGTGAATGAATATATTATATAAATTTATTTGCATATTTTTTTTTTCTCAGTTATTAACAAAATTCTCCAACAATTTACTGCTTAGTATTGTTTGTAAGGGCTAATCGGTACATTATTTTACTTTGATTTAGTTTGCGGGATACATTTAGATTTTTTTTAAAACCACTTCCCCCGTCCTAATAACTCTGCAGTTATATATCGTAACGTAAGTACACACTGTACAAGTTTAACTTTTCACTTTAAATCATACATACATCTCTATGCATTTAAACCGATTGTAAGCTCATGGATAATTTACACGACTACTGTTCTAAATGGACTCTAAATATTAATCTTGATAAAGCTAATCGTATGGTCTTTAGAAAACGGAAGCCCATTAAGACAATACGAAGTATTTAATATAGCCGGGAGTACGTGGTGTACGTTTAATTACCTTGGTCTTATTTTCTCGAGCAATGGAAAATTCTCTAAAGCTCAGTAAATTATGGCTAATAAATCACTAAAAGCAATTAATATGATGATTTGTAATGTGAGAAAAATGTTACTTAAATTATAATTACATTTTAAACTTTGATATTTATGTTATTCCAGTGCTGAATTGCGTTTAAGACGGCGACAAAAACGCGTACAACAAATTAAAAAAAAAACAAAAAAAAACTCCTCGTTTACTATAAAAATATCTACATCTGACGTCGGTTTGGTTTGGTGAAGTGTGGATGTTTCCTGACTCTGAAAATTGTTCCAATTTTAAACAAAGAGTTACAGATGCTTTTCTATCGGAATGGAATAATAAATGACCAAATTCTACCAAAATGTCGATATATAAATATATAAAACTGACTTCGGCTTTGAAGATTATTTCAAATGTTTGCTAACCATAAACATGATCAGCTCTGACAACACTCTGAGTCCGTTCCCATAATCTGAGAATTGAAACTGGGAGATATGGAAGCAATGGAATCTATAGAAGTGAAAGATATTGCATGCTCTATGACGACTATGATATTGAAGATGAATATCATTTTATTTTGGTATGCCCTGTGTATTCTAGTTTGCGTGTACACCCAATTCGAAAGTACTTCTGGAATAAACCATCCATGCAGAAGTACACTGAATTGTTAACTTCTATAAATAAGACAATAATATGTTCACCTGCGAAATTTCTTCATGAAGAATTTAAAACAAGAGACAGGTTATTATTTCTAGAATAATTTATTCCAAAGATTGTGTATATCTCCCATTTCTTCCATTTTCAGCTCTTGACGAGTACCACTTTAAACTGTTTAAAGTTGTACATATAGCATATGATAACCACTCCATATTTGTAATATGTACTTTATACGTATGTAAATGAGTACGATAATAAACTATCAAAAATAAATGTAAGTTTTATCAGTGAAACATAAATTCCAATCGAAGAATATCTAAAATACCGAACTGCTTAATGTTTAAAATATTATTATTCATCCATAATTGCGCACTTAAAACCCTTCAGCTTTTCTACACAATTTTATGCTAACAGTCTACCGAACTGCTTACTAAACATAGAATTTTTAAATAAGAATGAAGAACTGGATTGATTTATTTGCTTCTGACCTGTCAAGGGAATCCAGAGAAATTGATATATACAGTCTTTCATTACGAATAATAAATTGCAATATATATTTTGTGCTGGTTACAGTTCTTACTTTACAAAACATTGCTGAACATAATTTCAGACTTTATTTCAAATCTGTTTTGAATTTGACAATTCTTCAGTTACAATCGCGAATGATTTTTTTTTCTTAATATATAACATAATTTATGGAAATAGTCACTGTCGGTGGGAAAATTATGAATGTCCCTCTTTATTGATTGAATTGTGTTTTGATTAGGCTGACAGTTTTCGACAGCCTAGAAATGTGAATAAAGATGCTTTCTAGAAAACGAACTGTTCGATAGATTTGTCCCCACCCTAGGTAAAATTGATTCTTTTACATTGGTATATATGATCCTGTAGCCCCATTATGAAAGACTGAAATAAACAAATAGCTCATAAGAACAAAAATCAAAAACACCTATAAAAGTCTTTTACATCCTCCATGGATAGATAACAGAATCAATTCCACGACCGTATCCAGCAATCTGTCATGGAACTAACATAAATATAAAATTTCTAATAAAGTAAACAAAGCTCTTGGCTTTATATAACGAAAATATATTAATACAAAGAAGAAAGAAAAAAAACAACAGTAAAATTAGAAACTCAGCTTATAAAGCTGTTCTTTGTCTCCAGCTAGAGTCTACCAGCTTTATCTGAGATCCAAATGCAAAAGGAAATGTTAACAAAATTGAAATAGGTCACGGTCATACTGCGAGCAGGACTGTTTGTTTCTGCCATGCTTGATGGAGGTGTTTGAAACAAAGGTAAGCAGCTTACCCGATCCTCTTCTACAAAATAGTACATAAATCAGTTGCAGTACCCTTCCCACAATACATTTAGTCATCTAACCGAACTTCCCTTTATTATCATTTTATAACCTTTAGGCAACTCCCTGCTTTTACAGGCAATCCGATTAAAATCAGATTTCTACTGTCCTACGTTAAGATCTGACAGAGACCGCTTAGGGGTCATGTTCTGGTGACCTATGTTATTACCATAATGGCTAAATTTATCAGCCAGTCAGACGAAGTCTTATTCCTTCGCGTTTGGGAGACTGAGTGGTATCGCTGAAAAGCATCAATGTGTGATGATCGATTTGATTCACTTTCAAATTTCTGAAAGCTGTATTTCCATTGTCTAATTCAAGGAGCATCAAAACATGACCCTAAGCAGTCGCTGTCAGATCTTCGCGTAGGACAGTCGAGATTTGACTTTAATCAGATTGACTTTACATGTTACAATAAATACTCTTTTTTTCTCCCCTCCAACAACAATATAACAGAACGTTCTGTCTGAAACTGCTGTGCTCATGACAGACCTAGATCAGTTTAAGTTGGCAGTCAGAATCCTCTAACCAACAAACCTTACGATTAGTGCTGTAATGTTTTAAACCTGCTTTATCGCACTCAGATTTTAACCTTACTGATTTTCACCCTTTTCACATCGACTATAAACTTCTTTTACTGTTGTTGCTAATACGCTCAGATGCGCAAAATGCGAAACCTCCTTGTGAGGAGGAACAGAAGTATATAGCGATATATAAAAAGGAGACATTCGGTCTTCCATACAAAACTACACTCGATTCTGTTCTTTGAATGTTTTCGTCTTACTTTCTTTGGTGGCAAGTTCTGGCATATAATCGGCTGCAATCCATAATTTCTTATAAATTTAAACATATAACAAGCGTACATAACAAATGTTCTCACTCTATATTTTGACAAAATACTTTTTAGAAGCAATCATTAATGTACAAATGTTTGAAGAAGCATTTTCAACTCACACGTACTAATGATTTCATTTTCTGTAACTATCTTCAACAGTCACATAAAATTGATCTTGGTTCTGGATTTAAATATTTGTGTATCCTATCGGTCTATTGCCAGATAATATCCACGAACCTTCAAACTCCTATTTCCTATTTCCCTCAGTAATACTAGTGATAAACCTTAAATAATACTTATGTTGTTCTACGGGAAGAACAGAATGACTGTATCATCTGCATTAGTCTGTGTCAATCCTAAAACAAAATGTCATCCTGGGCATCAATCCTACGTGATTAGAATGGAATTATGTTGCCGAACCATCCAAGTTTTTGTACGCGTAGTAAGCATTTAATGCCTTTACTAACGCTACAACGCATACATTTGGAAATTGGTATATTTTAATGACACGAATGTAACTCTTTCTACCATCTTATGGACAGACTATTATGATAGTTCTATATATATCAATATTTCACAATAAATATTTTCTACAATACTCTGTCTTCATAAACATCTGATATTAAGATAATGCCAAACGAGTCAAAACGTATACCTACATATCTATGACACGTCATATACAAGGAGAGTAGGATTTCAGTTCCGTGAAGATCTCTGTGAAGAATCCAGGATCAGCATTTATCTTCAGCATCTTAGTGCTTAGTTTATTTACAATTAAAATGCAGCGATCCCAGAAAAGATCCTTGTTTTCCTCCACCAGGAAAGGTTTCAGTGGGTAGCTTATCTCGTTGCCCATGTAAGAGTACGAGAGATAAAGACAGGTTAGCACTAGAGTTTGAAGATCGTGTTCATTTTCGATATCACTGGAAAGCATTTCCTTTACTATCATGTAGATGAACACCAGATTGGCGGGGTTGATGAAAGCGACATCTTGCCATCCTTGTAGAAGCAGTGCTCGGTCCACTGTTCTCAACCACACTATAGAATCTGTCGCGTCAAAATGTTTTAGCTTCTTGCATCGCCGTTTGAAGTACTCACCCAGACATTTAAGAAGTTCTGAAGTTGATGCTTGAACTACAGTTCGCTTGGGGCTTGTCCCTTTCTCAACCTTTTTCACACTTTCTACCTTTTTACAATTGTCATTGATGTCATTGCGCTTGACGGTCTGGTTACTTGCATCTGGCCCTTTCAAATTATAACACGACCAAGATTTTTGTAAGTTCTTGTTGAAATTTATGTTTTCTATGTTACAGTTGTTGTCAAGTTTCGCTGGAAGACAGCCAACGTGTGAATTTCGTAAAACATTTTTTTCCTTCTTCTTGCTGGCATTGACAGTGAATTTCCTCCAACTCAAGCCGCTTAAAAATATAGAATGTCTCTTCAAATTTTTATCCTTGGTATGATTTTTAACATTATTCAGAATTTCATAGCCAAAATTGTGGAGGTTAATTTCCTCGTACAAAGGCCTTCTTGGTTTTGGAGAAAAGGAAAGAACGGTACCCATGATGATGATGGAAGCCTGTGCCACTGAGATATCGAACTGCTTCAAGCCGCCTTTCCCTGTGAATTATATTAACATTCTAATTTCATCCTCGCTTTCGATGCTAGTTTGGGGTTTATCAAACACAATAATCCGCTTCTTTGTCTACGTCCTTTGTAAAGACTTCTCTTCTAACAATATTCTTCGAAGCAATATATCTACCGTTATAGCAGGAGTGCCAGTATCACAGGATGCAGATCAAATATATGTCTTGTCTGTTTGTCATCGACGTCTTCAGTGGTCTTGTACAATGGCTTCCTCTATTATCATAATGTTATCGATGACATCATCGTCATGGCGACATTAATATCCAACGAAAGCGCCTGAGCTCATTCGATGAGTAGGCTTTACCGAATTAGCTGCATAATAGAATTTATCGATTTCCTTTAACACAGTGGCTTGACTGCTGAATCTGTAGTCTTATTGATTAGTTTGACTAGATTGGAACACACATTCCAGTGCTGTGCATATTGAAATGTGACTTGCAGCTATCATATTCGACCTTCTTGAGGCCTTCGTGCACATATAAAAGTATTTAGACCGTGGTTCATATTCATTCTTGCACAAACATCAGTTCCGTTAGCACCAGACGGAAACAGAACATATACGGTAGCAGTAGTCTCCCGACACGGTTTTTTATCTTACGGACTGTTTGTTACTGAGAGAGAGAGAGAGAGAGAGAGAGAGAGGGGTGGTGGTGGTGGTGGTGGCATTACTTTGCTCATTTTCTATTCATATATGTCGTTTTGCCTATTGTTAACTATTTGCAATATTTCTCATTTCATTTAATGTTTATTTATTTATTTGTCTGTTTTAACTCGTATAAAATTGGTTAAAGAGCACAAATATATGTTTCAGCAATGGTTATTTCGGATGTCGCTGGGAGGTTAGACAGTCCTCTGACGCCATTGCGTTCACTTCGCACTTTAATAATTCTAAGATCTTAGATCTAAGATCTAAGACTCCAAATCATGGTCGCGAGGACGTTCAGAGAGAGGGGTCGCCACGATTTTTTTTTTGGAGGGTAGCAAAGCTCATCAAAATGTGGAAACCGGGCCGTGAGGCTCAGAAAAACTATTTTTTAGGGTCGATGTCAACAAAAATTTGGAACCAATGACCTAGATTTTTCAGGTGTCCGTGTATGTATGCAAGGTAGATCTATAATTTCATTTGCTGCGTATAAATGGGCCATACATCAAACCAATCTGCAACTGTGGATAACCTTTGAAGATCTGATCGTTGTAAATGTTATTCAGATTATAAAACAGGTGTTTTGACGTTATTAAATGCCAACAGAAGTTTTGACCGGTTCCACTGTGTTTATACAAATAGCTTCCTTAGTTACCATTTTGCATTAATTTTCGGGATACTGATATGCAGTGGTTCCATAATTATTTATTCCGTATTCGGTTTGTTACAATTTTAAGTAGACAAATTCACAGTTCGCGATGTTCGAATTATTTGACTGATAGTGGATTAGAGATGTCTGCACACTCCGATCTTCCTTTCCTTTCAAGTGAACAACGTATGCCTTGGAGATCTGAGTATACGCTGTTAATATTCGAATGTGCGTTATACACGGTTGAACATTGTATCTATCCATCAATCTATTTAATTCAATATTTTAACACTAAGTCCAACAGTGTGTGGAGCACGCTTAGGCTAACCAGTTCAATAGTGGCTTTAAAGGAGACCAGAAATCAATGGAAATATAGAATAATAATAAAAGCACTATAAAAAAAAAAATAAAAAAAAGACAAGAAAAAAAAAAAATAAAAAAACACACAAAAAACCCCACCTTATTCTGAAGTATCATCTGCGACCGTAATGCCAATGTTTAAATATTGGCATATCTTCAAGGCGCTGAATTTCTGTGACCTCGTATGCAAACTTTCCGCGCCTATTCGGTTACTTTCGAGATGTGACGTCATAGTAGCGACTCTAGCATCCCAACTGGCAGTTGCCAGCGTAAAAGACAATTCCGTTTTGCGTTGCTTACGGGTGTAATGTCGCATTAAGAAAAGGCTGTGAAGATTTTTTTTTTTTTTTTTTTCTTTTCCAAAAGAGAAAGACACAAAGAAAGTATGGATACATTATTGCAACCGAGTCGATTTCAAACACAACACAGCACTCTGTGCTCCTTACATTGTAGCTTGCTTAGCTTATGCCTAAAGCCGGCACTGATTTCATCACTACAATATACACAAGTGATAAAATAGAAATGGCATCTGTGGATTGCATACGTTATATCTATTTACGTATGGTTTCGTGTTGTTGTTTTTTTCTGAGAAATGAAATTGACTGACATAATGTAATAATCGGGAGTTCTCTGCGAAAAATCTGGAGATATTACTAAATCGGGAGGTAGGTGTGAAAATACCCCCAAAATCGGGAGGTTTTTCTCCCGGCTTGAGAGTTGACAGGTATGAACTGTCCGGTCTTGTGGAATTTCAGTCAGGGTTTGTGAGTTCATTCAAGTCACCAGCCCGGGGCCTGTGCCTAAAAAAATTTTTCATTGAGCACTGACCAGTACAGTACATAAACTATTACACCAGACGTGCATATATTATCAGATTTGTCAATACGCTAACTGTAGCCTGCATGTAAAATACACTGTAACTGAACCATAAGTAGGCAGCTTCTTAATGTTTAAATTAATTACTTATGATTTCTGCTTTGCAAATTTATTGGGGGGGGGGGGGTTTGAAAAACTAATGCTTAAGTTACGACCGATGAAAACCGTTCTCAATGCCTTTTACACCTCTCCGATAATGGATATTGTTTCATACACAAGTCAGTCCCCGTTCTAGTCTCTTCGCCCAGAATTCAGTATTATCTCTCAGTGTTTCAGTGTTAGATGTATAATTTCAAAATATTAGTCCTTAGGTGGTGTGTTGGGGGTAGGTAATGAATATGTCATTTACATATAATACGATTGATTCTCATCCTTCTTAGATGAATTAATTGCATTGTGGTAAATTTTTAATTTTTACATTGGGCACCATCAATTAATCCTTATCACATTTTTGCACAGCACACAATGTATAAGTGTTTATTTTAAAATTACATTGCTTTTTTAAATTCTTAACACACAGTTCAACAGATATAGTTATGAGCATCTCTCGGAAAGAGATTCAACTTTATAATGTGCAACGCAAATCTGGTCTTCTGCTGTCTGTCTTGTTCGCCATGTTTCTGTTTCTATTCGAGGACTGGCTAGTATTGCGTCACGGGACCACGTGATCTGTCGTCTCATCAAAACTCGGAAAAGCTCGGCAATTTACGGAATCGTGGTATCTTCCGCGCAATATAATCATTACCCGCCTACGATATGCAATTTATAAACATTACAGTCGAATTAAAATTTGTAGAGAATTACATACATAAAAGGAAAATTTTTATTTGTGGTCTCCTTTAAGTTGCATATATCTGGCAGAATGGACTGATAAATTAATTGACGGATGGATCGATGGATAGGTTATTTATTGCTTATTTTGCCTGGACGTTTGCATGTTTGCTTTATGTGTATTTCTTTGTTTGTATACGTACAGATCTCATTCTGCTGGAAGAACACATTGTGATATAGGAGATACAAAAAAGTATCGGCCTCTATAATATTTATTACTTTCATTTAAGTATTAATATTTTCGTGCTATTATAATATGATTATATATTTCCTTACTATAAAAGCTGAACCGATCGTAAAAATGGTAAACTTGAATGAAATGACCCATATGACCTATGACCTTTCTGAGCCGTGACGTAAGATCTTACGTAAACAACTTCTAGTATTGGGCACCTATCTGAATACTGCGTAGGTAGCTGAATAAAAAAAAGCAATTTGGAGAGATATTGACGATGTATTAGGAAGGTAGCTGTCAGCAAGTAAAAACAGGCGTTCGGGCTAAACACATATGTAATAGCTTGGTCCCTAAATCACGAGTAGTTCTTGAAACCGCGTGTCATAGAAAAAATTTGACAAATTTCATACTTCTCTGATTTATGTAAGTCGATATTCTGTCATGGAAATGGACAGTAATAGCCAAATAATAGCAAGCTATTTCAAGACAAAGAAAATCCGCTTCATAAGCAGGACATGCCAGAACCCTGGAAATGCAACACGTCACAAGTCTCGCGTCTCGCTCGAGCAACACTTCTCGACCAGGGGATATTATCAATTATATATATATATATATATTCACGTGCTTAATATAGAATAAATATTACATGTAACTTTAGCGAACTAATTACTCTGAATAATTAAAAGATGCAGAAATTGAAGCAAATATGCAGCACACGCAGAAAGAAAGCTAAACGTTCTCAGTCAGTTGTAAAATGTGTGCATAAAAACTTGCCAGTATAAAATAAGACTCAGACGAAAGCTATCTCCAAATTGTACATGTGCATTTAATTCCAGCTTTTGATTTTCTAAAAATTAAGCGAAACAGCTGTTCTTACATTATTTGGAAGCGAATTCCATAAAATATGATGCAGTGAAATAAACCGTTTTTCATTAAAAACGTATTTACAGTCATTTAAATATGGACTGATAACACAATTCCGAATCTTACAGGTCTCCATAGCAGTATGCTTGAACCAGCCAACACGTGAGTTTGTTTAAATTAGCAGTACCCCATATGCGCTAGATCTCTTTGATATGTAAATCTGAGTGTTCTGAAATGGAATTTCGGAACTTTTTTTGTTTTATTTGTGCCACATACATGCCATAGCATGGGATAAAAAACAAAACTGGACATGGTAAATGCATAGTATATAGCTTTATGGGACGCAGAACAAAACTAGATATGTTAAATGCATAGTGCATAGCTATATGGGACACAAAACAAAGGTGGACATGATAAATGCACAGTAGCCTATATGGGACACAAAACAATACTGGACATGTTAAATGCATAGTGTATAGCTATATCGGACACAAAACAAAATTGAACATGATAAATGCAAAGTGTATAGCTATATGGGACACAAAACAAAATTGGACATGATCAATACATAGAATATAGTGTTTCTACCTTTGAGAGCTAGACAATGTCCAGTCCGTTTCAGTTTATTATTTGTTTTGCAGCCGTCTTGCAGAATACTGAAAATGTTTGAGAAAATTCAAAGGGTAGCAAATTTCGACACCTAGGGGTTTTGCAGGTTCTTCGCATGCAATAACTGCATTCCCAAAAGCCAGAGTTGGTTTCCGTCCTGTTACCATGCTCTGGAATTTATCTGGTTTAGTCTTCACCTGGTCAATCGAAGAAAAAAAAAATGATTAAAAGTCCCATATGGGAATTTATATGGACATGGGTAGGTATGATCATCAATGTAAATTGAAAATTACGTTACGTCGGTATCAGGGCTATTTAATTTTAACACTACGATTTTAACACTACGCTTGGGTCGTATAGGATTTATGGGAATTTTCAAAATTACGTTTGGGTCAGTATGACAATCTTTGGGAATTTAACATTACAGTTTGGATGTTATGGCCATAAATGAGAATTCAACATTACGGACGTCGATAAGCCGTTCGCGTGAGTTTCAAGGTCAGGTTTGGTCAATTTTAGTACGTAAACTTTGCTATAAAGTTCCTTAAGTAAGAAACGTAGTTTAATTATGATTTGAAATAGCGACCGAACATAACGTGAGGAAAACACTGAGTTGCATTAAAGACTGACTGAGTTACAGTTCTTAGCGTAACGTCATTTGGCTCCACTCTTCGTTTTCTCTTATCTCAACCGTTAATAATGTTTCCTGATTTCAGCTTACTTTCAGACCATTAGTTTCAAAATAGAAGACTACAAGTCTACATACTTCCAAGTCTCTCATTTTGTCCTTACTTTTTATTCCGTTAATTTTTTATTTGATTGTTGCTTTTCCTTTTGTATTTTCCTTTACTAAACACTTTCAAAAATGATCAGTCTATAATTTGTGTATTAGGTTATGATGAAACCATCGCTGCAAGCCACTGTTGATAATTCTCTATATTCACTTTATGACCCGTTGCCGCCTGTGGTCTCATGTCACAATTATTACTTCCGGTTCAGTACCCACGAATGTAATCCCTTTATATTCTTATATGTTTCTCTCTCATTGTTGTGATACAAAAGATAAATGTATGCATTCTTTGTATTGATTAACATGTAATTGTTTTTTCTTTAGAATTTATGGTGTGGTTATCTGTGTTTCGGCGACAATGCACACAGTAATGAGGCATTGCTTCTGACCCAGCCGTGAAATCTCTGACCGATGTTTTGTTTACAGTCCTGCCTCTAAAAACAATGCCAAATAACCTATGAAAGAACTTCACCGTGAGTTCATCTTTTAAAGTATTTTAGATAAACATCTGACCTATTAGGATTTCGACACAGTGGAAAATTCAGTGCTAAGAAAGAAATGTAGAGGCTCTATAGGAAAAATAATTTCGACATGTGTCCCTGTGCAGAGATTTCCTCGTTTCTTATGTATATGCATAAACCTGCTTAACAAATCACTGAGAGCGAGAGTAAATTGTTCTTGCCACTGTGACCCAACATAGCCTTTCACGCTGTTTGAATGAACCATTCAAAGTTTCTCTTTCAAGCACGTCACTTATCGATAGATACAACGGACACTTTCATTGATGTGAAGGAGATTGTTACATCGTGCTGTTGATTATGCGTGACTGTGAAAAACCTCGCTCAAGCAGACACGGATGACAAAGGATTGTCGCCCTCTGTGTCTCGTGACGATCATAGGAAACATTCTAAGCGAATTTCTGGCGAGTTTTCTAATATAAATATGAGAGAGAGAGAGAGAGAGAGAGAGAGAGAGAGAGAGAATACTATTATCAATACACTAATTCTGTTTAGATCAATTCAATTCGTGGTTTATTTTCATTAGAATAAATTCGTGTACCCAAAACGACACACTGATTAAATAAAATCCAGATTAACTTCAATCAAACGAAGACTTGTTTATTGATTAAGGTCCAGTACTTAAGGGAGATTCAGGCTTGTCAACAATGTTCGAATTATATTGTGTACACCCGTGGCGACAAGCTAATATAATTACTTTCTTGCTCCATCTATTGAAAACACCAAACCCTTATTCAAAAGTAACATTCGTCATTCCTGTAATTTGCACCTAACTGTACTATTCATTTCTTCAATTATTGTTCTCCTTTGTTTGTGGATTGATATATTTCGTAACACTCATATTTGCCTCTTTTCTTGTACATTCATTGATTTGCACCAATATCTTTTCTTTGCTTGCTTCTTTCTAGATTCCTCTTAACATCGCATTAAGTTAAAGGACACCTGCTGAAATTGCAGATATAATTAATTAGTTCATTAATGGCAATCTAAGTTAAAACAAATAAGAAATAAATCATGTATCAGTAATATCTTAATTAATGACAATTTTACTCTCTCTCTCTCTCTCTCTCTCTCTCTCTCTCTCTCTCTCTCTCTCTCTCAAATAAACAATGTTTTTCCTTGCCAACTGCTCCGGTGGCCTTGAAGTTAGAGCGTCCGACTCGGATGCGGAAGGTCGGGGTTTCGAACCCTGGCCGAGTCATACCAAAGACTTTTAAAAAATGGTACTAGCAACTGCAACTGCCTCTCTAGGCGCTCAGCATTAGCGTTAGGACTGGTCGGCCTGGTGTCAGGATAATGTGACTGGCTGGGACATCGTGCTACATGTCTGCGGCATGATGCTCCAGTGCTAGATATCACTATAAACTGTCACAATGCAGACATCGTATCGATATGACTGATTGTTAAAGCTACATTAAGCTACGTTAAAAATCTAAGTCACACACACACACACACACACACACTCCTTGCCAACCACGTTAAAGTTACCGTTCAAAAACCACATATTTTTGTCTATTTTTCGGTGAATCGCTTTTCAAAACTAAAGCTTACTAGCAAACAGCTTTGAGGAGATAGTCATGAACTTTTAGAAGACTACAAAACGGCTTGACATATTAATTTTTATTTAAATTATTTTTGTGCTCCATACCAAGATTAATATTCTGGTAGAAATCATAACCAAGCTACTGGAAAATATAAATTACCTCATTTTACTGAAATTATATATGTGAAAGTATAAAATATATCTTTTAACGGTAATGAGGTATGATTTCATCACAAAGTTGCGGGCTAGCCAAACTTTTTCTCTTCAGTTAATATACTGAAGTGCAAATCATATTTAATTTACTTCTTTAAAAAATCCATTATTACAGTTTACTGAAATTATATAGGTGAAAGCATAAATAACAAGTTTTGAAAGTGATGAAGTATCATCGGTGCCGGCCTTAGGCCGATTGGACCGATTTGGCACAATCGGGCCCCGCGCTCACGGGGGCCCCGCGCGTTAATAATTTGTAAAAATATATCATTGGAAAGTAATCTTAAAGCGATGCAAGAAAATGTTAAGTTCAATATCATATAAAACTTGTTTAAAAGTTTTCTTCCAAATGCCGTGCTCACAGGGGGCCCCGTGCATATATCCAGGGGGACCCACCAAAATGATCCAAATCGGGCTATATCATTCGATGAATGACACCATATCATGAAATAAAAAAATACGTACAGCTTAGGGAGTTCATATAATATAGGTTGTTTATGCACTGAACTTTACTTTTAAATCAACCGATACACAGCATTAAGAGAGTGTAAGTTTTGCGTTCAATAATATGGAGGGGGTAATGCCAATTTTAAAAATCATGATCACCATTCTCTGCTCAGAAAAAGTAATTACTACCGCACAAAAACAGTAAATTCAAAGGGCACTATCAACAGAGCAAATGAAAATAATGCAATCGAAAAATCGTTCCTTTGGAGGGGGGGGGGATAATTTACGACTTTTATACAACCACCAAAAATAAAAGGCTTTAAAACTTAATTCATTTTTTTAAAGTGGTTAATATGGCAGTTGTTATGCTTTAAATAAAGGTTACTATTCTGGTGTAATTTAAGCTCACTTTACTGAGAACTCATTTACCTCATTCTGCAGCAATTCTATAGGCGGTCGCTTATAAAGGCTATCGCCTTTCCCTACCTAAATACCATATATATTTCTTGGTGTGATACAAAATTTTGTTATCTTTTAATGAGTGGCGCAATATATCGATTTTCTGGTGTACAACCATATGCTATATACAAACGTATTTAGGCTTTCTTGTTAAATGAAGCTTTGAAGTTTAAGATCCCAACCCCAACCCCAACCGTAACTTCAACTCACTTTATACGGTAGGCGAGCATTAAAAAAAAATAAAAAAAAAAAAAAAATAAAAAAAATAAAATACTAACAATTTAAGAGAGCGATAGGTTTAGGCTGTACCTATTCTCTTGCAATAATTTATAGTTTTGACGTTTTGTAATTTATTTTAACCTATCTGGCCACAAAACAACTCCGATTCAGCAAATGCATCGCACCGTGTTTTTAAAAGTGTTATCATGGTGGTACAGGGGAAATAACTTCGTAAAGACTTGAACCGAATGGGTTAAATTTCTTTGGTCAAATATTATTTCAATTAAAGGTAATGCAGCTTCCATTATCTGTCCTAGCTCACAGTGTGTTCATTTTCTTGCTGCAAGTGTAACTTATGTAGGCACACACAATACAACATTGCATGGCGTCTTGGGAAAATTATCTTCATATGTAAAAACATAAGGATTTATTGCATACTTAAGTGGAAAATATAGAGACTTATTGAAGAAAGAATTGTCATATTTTTTTCATTCCTATATTTCCAAACGTGAAAAATATATCATCATATTTTCACACGTGAAAAACATATCCTTATCACATGTGAAAATGTTAGTTTTCCCATCATGCCATGCGAGTCCTGAAAGTGTGTGCCTACAAATGTTGTACCTGCAACAACAAAAACGAATACTTTGTGAGCTAGAACAAATAAATAGAAACTGCCTTACATTTCAGACATGGAAATTAATATTTGACAAAGTAATTTGACCAGACGACATCAACGACAAACTCTCTATGCTGCATTGCTGAATCAGGCATGCCTTGTTTTCAGATAGGGTCAAATAGTGTACAAAATGACAAAAGTGCAATTTACTGTGACAGATTATGTCAACTCAATTCTACCGCTTTCTTAAGTCACGTATATTTATATAATCAGGCAATAACGGTGGTGAATTTACGAAAAGAGGATGGAGGTGAACCTATTGTGCCTAAGAGTGAATTTAATCTTCTAAACTTTGGAGCAAGTTTGGTATCCAATTTGATAAAGTGTCTTTTTCAAACTTTAATACCGGATATATTTCATCTTGTGGTACCAAAAACTTTGTTTTAACTCGTACCTTCGCCACTCGTAAAAATATAATGTTTTTGGTACCACACGATAAAATGTATCCGGTATGAACGCAGGAAAAGAACATATCTTCTGTTTAGTTTTTTGTTTTAAATAATCAACAGTTTTATCACAAAGATTTAGGTTAAATGTGATTTCTCTTCAAATGCTTACACCTTTGCGCCTATCTTTTATTTGTCGATTGGAATAGAAAGATGCTGACCCCCGATAGAGTAGTAACATATAATACTAAAAGATTACCCTTTTGGAACCAATGAAGTCACACACAATCTGTTGCTGTTGATGATGTCTTTCAACTGGGGAGTTCGCTTTTCCACCTAGAAAAGCAAACAACTGATTTTACTAACTCTGGTATGCTTTTATCTGATAAATGCCAGTAAGATATTCAGTGTCCTGATGTTTTAATTTATACTGCACAGTTTAACTGAGTTTGCCAAAATGTCCTGTCACATTATGCCCTAAATCTATTTACTGAATCACCACTATCAAATTTTAAAGTGTAGTGTTTGCAAATGCTGAGTGGTTTTAATGTAAAATTGGCAATTTCTGGGCAATATAGTTTTATGTCGTTAAATACATTTGTTATTTCTTTTTCATGAAAGTGAGATGCTGGACACGGGTAAGGTGCACTACTTTTTCGTTTTCTAACTGCGAATTCTAATATTATTTCCATAAAATACTTCATAGCTATAGCTATATGGATTAAGTACATGATAAGTAACATTGGTGGGTGGATATGCGCTGGCTATTTTATCCTGTATTTTCCTGTCGGTGGATATCCTTGTTGTAAAAACTATATTTCTACAATGAGTCAGGGCTTTGCTCTTATAACAAGTAGGGGTAGGAGTAGTGAGCCTCCTCTCTCCCATTTGGGCGAAAACTGGTTAACCAGTTTAAACTGG
Source organism: Megalonaias nervosa (assembly GCA_016617855.1). Taxonomy (NCBI): domain Eukaryota; kingdom Metazoa; phylum Mollusca; class Bivalvia; order Unionida; family Unionidae; genus Megalonaias; species Megalonaias nervosa. The sequence continues at coordinate 17,549 of JAECUM010095469.1, forward strand.
AGAAAGCAGACTAAGCGAGCCAGATCTCAAAATTTCCCTACAACCCAAGTTTGAGGAATTCCGACCAAGCAGTGATGGAGGGGTTACAATTATAGACAAAAGAACAAATGGACGGAGTTATTATAATAATAATAATAATAATAATAATAATAATAAACTTTCTTTAACGAGGATAACACATTTGTTCATGGCTGACCCATCTGCCATGTAGTCCTCAGTTTTTGTAATTGGCTATGTTAAAAGAAAAAAATACAAGACCATGCACATAATCTGGTATTGTCGCACACTACATATTTAACATGAATGACTATGTGTGACTATACTGGGAAAGATATACACATATGAACAATATTCTATACACAGGTACATACATTTCAGCATAAGTCGTACGTATTATATATATCGAATAAGATCTGGACATATTATTATGAATATAACGATAAAGTTTTCTATTCACAGCCTTTAATATGTCATTCCAGCTGGTCAAGAAAGAATTTCTTTAATGATATTTTAAAAGAAGCAAGGGAATTTGAATTACGTACCCTCAGTGGTATGTAATTCCATACAGCAGGTGCGGATACAGTAAATGAGATTTTGTACAGACTGGTCTTCGACCACGGAATCTGGAGATCGTTTTCAGTCGTCGATCGGAGATTACGCTCAGTATTTGATGATCTTAATTCAGTTAGGTTAGAGATATATTCTGGAGAAAGACCGTTTAAAGACCGTTTAAAGACGTAGGCCTATATGTCATGATTCATTTAAAATAAAGAATACGTTTTTGTATAGGTAGCCATTGCAGACGTGAAAACAAAACATTCGAGGGAGTCATAACAGGAAGTTTCAGTATTATTCGGGCTGCCCTTTTCTGGAGTTTATCAGTTCTGGACAGATTATAATTGGATGTGTTTCCCCATATGGTACAACCGTAATCTATCAGTGGTAGTACATGACCCGAAAAATAAAGTTCAAGTGATTGGGAGGTAGAAATTTGGAAAGCAATTTCAACAGAGTGATCCTTTTGACTACCGTTGCACATAGGTGATCGATATGTGCATTCCAGCTGTGTGTTGGCATCCGTTAGTCTCGAGAGACGATGGAAGTGCGCCCATGAGAGATGTCCCGGTTGGCAGTTGTGCAGCGTCTTCTGTGGCTATGGAGCCCCACACGGGAGTGGCAGTCCTTGCTGCAGTTGCTGCACTTGAAGGTTAAGTCTGATGTGGGTTGGAGCTGCTTCCTCTTCCTCTGAGATCGTTTTTCATCGGCGAGCAGTCGTAGCTTGTCCTCGCCGGCTTTCAGACCAGTGATCAGAGCATGTCGCCAGCCGGACTTGTCTAGAGCAAGCTCTTCCCAGGTGTTGACATCGATCTCAAGGGCTTTCATGTCGCGCTTGTAGACATCCTTGAAGCGGAGATGTGGCCGTCCGATCGATCTTCTGCCAGAGGCAAGCTTCGAATAAAGACGGTCTTTGGAGATCCGTTCGTCATCCATCCGACGTACATGGCCCAGCCATCTGATGCGACGTTGGCGGAGGAGTGTGACCATGGTGGGAATCTTGGCACGTTCAAGCACCTCGTTGTTTGTCACTCGATCGCTCCAGGTGATTCCGAGTATGCGTCGGAGGCATTACATGTGAAAGGCGCTTAGTCTTTTCTCCTGTGAGGCTTACAGGGTCAGGTTTCACTGGCGTACATTAGAGTGCTTAGCACACAGGCACGGTACACGGAGATCTTAATGTTCAGAGTCAGCATGCTGTTGTTCCACACTCTCTGAGACAACGTAGAGAGAGTTGTTGATGCCTTTCCAATCCGCTTCTTGAGCTCGGCGTCGAGCGAGAGGTTGTTGGTGATGGTAGAGCCGAGGTACGTGAACTGAGTAACTACTTCTAGTTTAAAGTTGTTGATGATGATGCTGGGAGCATCCGCGTCCTGAGCCATCACGTTGGTTTTCTTTAGGCTGATGGTCAACCCGAACTCATCGCATGCTTTAGCAAAGCGGTCCATCAGGCATTGTAGTTCAGCTTCTGTGTAAGTGGCTAGAGCAACGTCATCTGCAAAGAGCATGTCCCTAATGGTTGCTTCTCTTACTTTACTCTTTGCCTTCAGTCGTACCAGGTTGAACAGTCTGCCGTCTGATCGCGTGTGCAGGTAGATCCTTTCTGTGGACGTCCCATATGCGTACTTGAGCAGGACAGCGAAGAAGATGCCGAAGAGTGTGGGGGCAAGGACACAGCCTTGTTTCACTCCACTGTGGACGTCGAAGGGATCGGACGATGGGCCATCATACTGTACTGTGCCTTTCGTGTCGTCGTGGAAGGACTGGACCATGCTTAGCAGCTTTGGAGGGCATCCAATCTTCGTCAGGATTGTGAAGAGTCCGTCTCTGCTGACCAGATCGAATGCCTTGGTAAGGTCTCTAAAGGCCAGGAAGAGGGGTCTGTGTTGTTCTCTGCACTTCTCCTGCAGTTGCCTGATGGAAAAGATCATGTTGATTGTGGACCTCTCTGCGTGGAACCCGCACTGCGACTCTGGATACACTCTGTCAGCAAGCGTCTGCAGTCTGTTCAGGATGACTCCTGCGAAGACTTTACCCACGATGCTGAGAAGGGATGTGCCCAGCTGAGATGTTGATCAATGTAGATACCAAATTTTTTTATTTTTGGCAATAGCTACGTCATAGCCGTTTTGAGTTAGAAGTAAATCCGTGTTAGTAGATAGATGCTGCCTTGTTCCGATTGTCATACATTTCGTTTTAGAGATATGAATATGCATTTTGTTTTGATGACATCAAACTGATATACTTTAGAGGTCGATTTGAAGTTTATTTTTAATGGAGTCAGATTACCAGATTAAAGCAATGTAGAGTCGTCAGCAAAAGATCTGTGTTATAGTGCACTGGATACAAGTCATTGATAAATAGTAGAAAAAGAAGAGGCCCTAATATCGATCGTTGAGGAACACCACTTATGATATGACTTGGTTCAGAAGAGTATTTATCCGTGCAAACAACCTGGTGTCTGTTAGTGAGATACGACGTGAACCAGGCAACTGAGTTTGGAGAAAACATGTAGGCTGAAAGTTTTTTAATGAGCACCGAATGGTCAACCAAATCGAATGATTTTTTTTTTAAATCAATGAACCAGTAAGTTCTCCTGATTCTACTGCTAGTAGCCATTGGTCTATACGTTTTGTCAATGCAGTTTGATATGAATGATTCGGTCGAAAACATGATTGTGATTTATGGAGGAGCTGGTACTTGTCAAGATATCTGAAAATATGCTTGCTGACATGTTTTTCGATAATTTTTGAAAGTACAGATACAACAAATATAGGTCGATAGTTGGATGGTTCATTTTTTTCATTTCCCTTATAAATTGCGAATACTTTTGCGAGTTAACTTTTACCATCCAAGAATGTTTAAAACGAACGGTGGTATTATATGCCATTAATGTAATAAGCAAAAAAGCAAAGAAGTCAAGAGATACATATAGGGAACTATAGACATCTGACCTAATATCAGAGACATCTCTTTATCTCACACACATAAACACGCACACAAACACACACGCTCATTCAGTCAATAGATTCAGGGGACAATATGATAGGAAAATGTGGCAATCTCAATTAAACCCGGCAGTATGAATGACCTCATTAGGATATGGATAGTAGATGACAGGATGCTAGTCACCACACACGACGTGTCGGATAGTATATGCGATGTATTGGTCACTACACAAAGGGTGTTGGATAGTATATTAAACCTATATACCTATAAACCTATATTTAACATAGGAATTCCTTTTGTTCTCCATCTGTCCTTTGCTTGTTAACCTATAGCGTAACATCTATCGTCATATGTCCCATAATACCGGCCCATTTATGAGTTGGGTTTGGGTTTCTGACGGGGGGGGGGGGCTGTGTGTGTGTGGGTGTGTGTGTGTGTGTGTGTGTGTGTGTGTGTATATATATATATATATATATATATATAGTATATATATATATATATATATATATATATATATATCCCTTTGATTTTGGCGTTCCCCACCCAAAAATATGGGATTATATGTGGTTTATTTGGTAGTTTAGTGCGAATGAAAATCGTAATTCGCCAACTATGACACTACGTTCACAGACCTTTTCTCTTGTTCTGCTGTTGAGGATTATCCTCAGCCTCTTAGCTGAGAGAGAGAGAGAGAGAGAGAGAGAGAGAGAGAGAGAGAGTACAGTGGGGTCATGTTAATATGTTTAAAAATACAGCGTTTCAATGCCATTGCTATGCAGACTGTACCAGAATCTGACTCAACAAATCTAAAAATAGAAGGCAACTATTACTACTGATTTGACTACAAACACGTAAGTTATTGACTCACGGTTGCTGAGAAGTCGTGCTATTTCAAGCTTTAATTATCAATCAAATCTAAATAAGCTCAACTTTTTAGGACCCTAATCTTTCATATTTTTCTTCGAGTCGATCTGAATATCGCTATTCGTTGTCTTAAGATACACACGCTTTGAGACATTAAAGAGAGCCAGAGAATATATGTCTCTGAAAATGCATTATCTGGCCATATTTAAAGACACGTTATGCTTAATATACATTATGTTAATTTTTTTTCAGTATCTCAGCCATTAATCTTAACATGAATGTCAACAAGTGGTCCTAAATTATTTGACATTCAGGGGTGTAGTGCTCTGGGAAGGCGTGGAAACAGCGTTCCCTTACTTTTCTTGCGCTCGCCATTGTCGGCCCCGCATCTGTGTACATGCGTTCCCTCACTTCTTTCTTGCGTTCTCTCACTATACTTAGCACTAAACCACTGTTTTTATCTTAAAGGAAGCTAAAGACTCCTCTAGTAAAATAGCATTGGTGAATGAAAGAATCAAAATTCATGTTATTTTTATAAGCCATAAGCATCGCTAGAATCTAATTGCCCTACACATTACACACATTATTCACATAATCCATCTTTCACGAATTCGTAACTTTTGCCAGTCTTTATATTCAAAGTTCTAAAATCGCCTCAATGGCGAATATGGCTGAATGGGTCGGAAATACTAAACGGTTTACTTTTAATAAGGGTATCTTCGATTTGTATTGATGTCTTGCGACATTATTTCCTAACTGTTGTGTTTCTTTAGCATTATGACATTCCGTCCTCTTTAACAAACTAAGTTTCGTTCAGTGTTGAATGAGAATCACCAATGTATCCGTACGCCTCCATTGCAGTAATGTAGCGCGTATTATTGCGCGGTGTTCAGGTGAACGACGTGTAAAATGTTCAATAAAACGTTGAAATAGTTTTTATTTCAAACTTGTGTTATTTCTGTTACATAAAAGAATGTTGTTTTTGAGGATATAAAAAACGTCATTGGCTGAGTATTGCAAATTATTCAGTGAATATCATATACGTACTGTACGTTAGGCACACAAACTTTATAGTGCGCGTGCGGGTGTGTGTATGTGTGTGTGTGTGTGTGTGTGTGTGTGTGTGTGTGTGAAGGGGAATAAAGTGGAGGGCGGAGCAATGACACGATTACAGTAAAATTATCTAGTATATATTCAAACTAAAATACACATACACAATTGTTTGTTACACCTTCTGATGCAGACAATGCTTTTGACAAAATTAGCAAAATCTGTTCAGAATTGCTGTTATGAGAGAGAGAGAGAGAGAGAGAGAGAGAGAGAGAGAGAGAGATTACTGCATTGAATGAACGAATTTTCAGTTCCCCCGCTCTCTTATTGGCTTATTCATAGCTATGTATAGTCTTTTTTTTTTACCTAAGTCAGAAATGTCTTCTCAAATTAATACGTGTACAATATGCATATAATGCAAACATGCATGTATGGATTGTCTGTGATACTTTATCTATCGATATTTTACGTGTAGGCTCGTACAAAAGTAACAAAGAAAAGAGTGAAGCCAACAAGCTTTGTAAAATTTAACAAAGTAGTTTATTTCCCTAGAAAACAAGGTAAAAACATGAAAATGGACTTACGGTTTGTGAACCTAATCCACAAATTAATCCTAGAATTTAAAATATATGTCCTATCACTAAAAAGTTCTAATTGAATCCAAGTTCAAGTCTCGATAAAGTTCCAAGATGGAAGAGGATGACGTCCTCTATAACCAGTTTTGTGCTGATGTGTCAACCATTCCTTGTTGAGTTACCAAGAATATAATTCCGGCTTTAGAATTCCCAATAATTTCCACTAAATGTCTTTGTCCAAGAATTTTTATGAGCACTGGTATTTTCCTGGGAATATAAGTTATTAAATCCAAAAAATAAAAGAATCAAACTGGCATAAACAATAAAAACACCTTGAGCTCTAAAGGTGTAAACTTCGACTGAATTAAAATCACTGAGATATGAGTATTAAACCCAACTAAAACCGCAATTTCAGACCCGCGTGATGGGTTACGTGATCACTTATTTCGAACAGCGCAGTAAAATAATATGGCAATTAGCACGTAGGCTAGTATAGCCCTAGCTAAGAATCAATGATTCCCACACGGGAAATGAATTTAAAAATAAAACGTTCTTTATTCAACTAACATGCAGGCCAAGCCTGACCTTGATTACGACCAATGATTTTCACTCTGTGTTTACCAAATCTAAATCAAGATCAAGAACTAGGTCAGCTAAAAATACAATGTAGCAACACTGTTATTTACTAGAACTGAACTGAATTTTGTGAAAAAATGTCAAATCCAATGAATAAAGTTATCATAAAAATAAAATAAAAAAGAATTTAAAACTAACACACAAGTAATTAAATTACATATACGTAACAATATATTGTAAAAATAGTGCGCAGGTTTCGATTCTGTCGATACTCGGATGTACGTCTTTTCCGTGACAATGTGTGTGTGTGTGTGTGTGTGTGTGTGTGTGTGTGAAATGGTTTCATCTAATATGACGTTGTTCATTAATGAATAATTCTGTATTCCTAATCTGTCACAAGGTGACCTGGGTGGACCAAAATGTTTTATTATATGTTGTATGAATGACACACATGGAAGAGACTTAATAAATACTTTATAAACCCATGTCATGTGGTGTTTGACAAATATCTTGCCCGGGTCTGGGTATCCCACTCAAAATTTCCCTGCCTATTACAGTGTAGCTAGTAAACTGTAGGGTTTGATGTCAGCACATTCTATTTTTATCAACAAGCTCTCTAATGTCAGCACACTATCTTTCACTGGGTGTCAACTACTGAGTAAGCTTAAAGGTCACCGGCCATATTCCAGATTTTTTACATCAGATTTGCAATACATGATTAAAAGTAGCTATACTCGCACGAAAAAAAAAAAAAAAAAAAAATAATAATTTAAGAGTTAAAGAAAAAATAATAATTTACTGTTCAGCCTTATATCGATATGCGTGCACGACGCACTAGATTCTGTCGCTTTCAAAACTGTTCCATTGTTTCAATTTATTTTGAAAATTCCCGTTAATACAGGTAAAAAGGAATCAATGTTGGCTTCCTTATGTCGGCCGACGTTATAAAAAAGAAATCGACACACTTAAAAGAATCCAAAGGCACCAAACTTGGCTTCCTTATGTCGGCCGACTGCATAAGAAAAAATTGGCACACTTAAAAGGTACCAAAAGTCAGTTTCCGGGGTTGGTTTGCTTTGTAATAAAATAACCTTTGTATTTGATATCCTGTCGGTAAAGTTTAAGCAAGGAGTTTATTGCTCGCTGTGTTTATTCATCACCCGGGATTCTATTTGTTTGCCATGTGTAATCATAATTGATATTTGCAGGGCAAATAGTATACACAACAATAACTTGCTTTAATACTACTTTTGTAACCCATGCTGACGAAAGATTATCATTTGCACTCACAGTGAATGTATTTTAAAATAATGATTTTTATTTGCAAGTTACCGTCGTATAGTTAACCGGGATACAATACAATCTTGGTCAGTTTGCGCCTTGTAACTTATCATGCATGAATGGCAGGTACCTTCAAGCAATCGGGTGATATTTTCGTCTCGTTTGCGATTTTGTTATTTGACATAAGCGATACACACTACAGTAAGGATGCATACACAAACCGGCAGCCGCTACATAGACGGAGTTCGTGGATATATTTTTTTTGTTTAATAAATTTCGCATGATGAAAAAAGAAGGAATAAATGATAACAATGCAAGTTTAGTTTCTTTCATTTTATGTTAAAATAAGTGTTACGTTTAACATTTTTTTTTGTACCGTGCATGGGGGGGGACACAAATTCAAGACAATATTATTTTCTTTCTTATTTGTATGGAATAATGGAGCAAATATGATTGACGATATCGACTAGTAATGACAAGCTTTTAATTTACGCGCGCGCACACTAAGACAACTTGAAAAATAAAAACAAACAATAAAATTAACTGGTAAGAGCTTCATACTGCAGCAACTAAACACTGACAAAATGCTCAACATTATTCTCTCTCTCTCTCTCGTGTAATCGAGTGTGTATTATATGCAGCAGTGTTACAACCTGAAACCTAAAATTAAATATATTTGTTATATATCTCTTGTACACTACACTTAGAAAAATGTATACGTATTCTGTAGAATATTGTTTTATTAATCAATATTGATAATTTGACCGGAAGACTTAAAATGAGAATGCCGTTGTGCAGATGCATATAGTTTTTTAGCATAAAAAATGTATATAAATATTTTAATTAGAACGAGCAAGATATGTCAGTTTGTGTTTTCTCTCATATATATGTACGTTATGAAGTATGATTATTTTCTTTGAAAGAATATCAAGCTAGTTTGTTTACATTTAGTTTTTTTTTTCTTCCTAAAACCTATCTTACGTAGTATCTACTTGTTGTTTGAAGAAAAAGAACTTGTTCAAAGTATTGTTAATTTGGGCCAAATTGTCTTGGGCTGAATTTGTCTTTGGGCCAAATTGACTATAATCCGGCATAAATGATACAACTTTCCCATCCCTCACCCTATTCGATCCCACAGCTTGAATCCACTTTTTTCTGATAAAAAAGGTTCTTCGGAAAAAGAAAGAACCCTTTTTCCCATCATCACTCTTTGGTTACATCCATATGCAAGACAGTGCACCATATTTGCTGTACAAAAGCACGATCGTAAGATATATCAGATAGACATTTACGTGAGGAAATTAAACACTTGAATGGCTAGGTTGAATAGAAGGGATAAATGTACGTCATATCCGTTTTTGGCATGCGGAAACTACCGATTGTTTACGGAGATTGCCGAATAATTTTTTCATTTAAAAAAGTGGATTTTTAAGTCTAATTAAACATTTTTATGGTGTGCATACATAACAAATGCGTTTTGTTTATGACTGTAATATCACACGTTTGTACAATATAAGTGGTCAGTGACCTTTAATCATCCCATTTCTGTTACAGTTTAGATTACAACTTTTCGAACAATTAACCTACACATAGGAAATTCATCTGCTATAAGGTACTGACCATTTAATTTCTGATAGGGATGGGGCTGCGATTTTCTTTTACGTTGAGATATTGTATTTTCTTTTATCTCAAGTTAATTAGTTTTTTCTTTCAAATAATATAATGGATATAATATGGTATTATTTTGCTATAAATTAAAGCAAGATATCTATTCCAGCTTTTAAAAGACGGAACTTTAAAAAGGTGTCAGACCCCTGGCCCAGAATTGTCCCTAATGTTAACGGTATAGCGTGGTATGTATCGCAGTATATTCAGAAATAGCGCGGTACAATAAAAAAAAAATATTTGTGGTACCCAACTCCAATTGGCACTTTAAAAAAAGATATTTTTTTTTACTAATTGTATTAGCATATGACACTAGTAAACGGCATTATTTATGTACATGATGCCTGACTCAAAATCGGACCATAGTTCACGAGAGAGAAGGTGTCTATTTCAAATATATCGTAAATAAGTCGGTTAATTTTTCCTATATGAAATGTTGTATACGTCCACATCAGGTCTGATAAACAGCTTGAATTACTCTGCGATAAATGATCAAAGAGTACTTACACTCGCTGCATGCAGAACCTGGCCTGATGAGTTAATTCCCGCGCTATTATCGATCATAGCAGACGATAATTTATGAATGAAGCAGAGATTCTGCGTCAGCATGCTACTGAATTCTGGGACTGTTGGATAGAAAATCTTGGTTGGAAGCCGCCATGGTATTTCTATTTACAGCCAGTCTTTCTCTCTATAACAAAGCGAGTTGGCCTCTATAGGACGCCATGTATGCAACCATTTATTCTACAAACTGCACAGTAATTCCCTAATTGAATGGACTACTTGACATAAAGACCAAATGCTGCTGAGAACGCAGATGGCGACCCTTGAGTTCTATGATGCGGTATTGAACAATGAACTGCAGCATCTGAAACGGATCGTCACTCAATATAAGATCGACTTGAACGCCAGGTTTGTCGAGGTAAGGAAAAAGAATCATGCAGACCTATGCCCCATTCATCTAGCGTCTTATCGTGGTTACACGTACATGTTACAGTACCTGATAGAATCAAAATGTGACGTGAACCTGGCTACAACCACGCTTAGACGAACTGCGCTCCATTTTTCTGTGTTACGGCATAAAATTGCATGCATGTTGCTTTTAATCGCTGCTGGTGCTAAACTTGATTCCAAAGACACTTTTGGAAATTCTCCCTGTCATTACGCAGCAGATGATGGCTACTGCCAAATCCTTGACGTCCTAATTCGGCGTGGCGTTAACGTTGACATACAGGACATTACGTCAAAAACGCCGTTGATGAAAGCTGTCAGAAATAACAAAACTGACGCCGTATTGAGATTGCTTCGAGCTAATTCTAACCTCAATATCACCGACCGGAACAGGGACATGGCGTTACACTATGCGGCTAGAAACGGGTGTGCAGATATAATAGACATTCTTATTTCGCAGCATAGTTACGTTGATGTCCAGAACTACTGGGGAAGGACACCTCTCATGGAATCCGTATGCTACAATCATAAGGAGGCGGTAGCCAGGCTAATCAGGGCTTCTTGTGATGTGAACAGACGCGAGTTTAAAACTGGCGACACAGCGCTCCATATTGCGATCAAGAGGAACTATACCGCTGTAGTTGAACTGTTGCTAGCCGCTGGTACGCGCCATGACATATACAATCACCAGGGAGAGACTGCCGCTTATGACGCTGTGCTTAGCAACAAGATGGACATAATTAAACTAATGATTATCTATAATTGTGATTTAGAACAACCTATAAAATATTTCTGTAATGGTGTATACAAGTCTCTGTTCCAGCTAGCAGCAGAGAGAGGACATTTTGAAATTTGCCGTCTGCTTGGAACTTTCGGATACGTGGACTTTACTGCACGTGTTCACTTTTATGCAGGGTACGTTCCAACACGAGTGGTCGGCGAGCAAGATGATGTCATTCATTGGCTGCGGAAGAAGATACAAACGGTACCGTCATTACAACAACTTTGCAGGAAGCGTATTCGCAGATCCCTAGGTCACAAAATAGTCCAGAAAGTTGCATACCTGCCTATGCCTCGAGCTTTGAAAGAATATGTCCTAATTCGTGAGATGTACGACAAGGACCCCCTTCCACCCAATGTATATTGACATTGTATTTTCATCTGTACAGATGTAGTATGGAACTGTTTGCTTGATTAGGACAAGAGAAGAACAAGACTGTATCTTACCTTGACTGTTTATTTACGCCACTAAAACGAGCTTTAACCCTTCAATTGGTGCTCACTTCAAAATGGAAAAATAGCCGTGACGAATTGCCTATTTGTACATTACTTTAGCATTATAACGCATCATTTTGTTTTAAGGTCGTATATAATGTCACATGCACTTCGTTGGCTGGTGTATTATGGTAGTCTGTTCAGTGGCGTAGCTAGGATATTTGCGCCCCTATGGAAAGCTTACCGATGGGCCCCTGAATAATGTATAGTGTAAAAGATATTATTAGAGGGTCCCGATGCTTTACATACTCATGCTATATGGCAGCTACGCCACTGGGTCTGTTTATACCTGACTTTGACAAAGAAGAAAAAATGCAGACTGCTGCAATTGGATGATAACCGAAGCAGTCTTTTTTTGTCAACGTTCGTAAAAGAATTACATCGTTGAACGCTTCGATAATTATAAATCTGCAGCAACTAAAATACCCCCATCCCCGTTATATTTTAAGATCTCTTTTTTTTTTTCTCACTCTGAACACATTTATAGGATTTTCATTATTTCTCTGTATTTCACCCCCACCCCCACACGACTGGCAAAGAGATGATCGTCTCACAAGTTTAAAGTAATAATAGAAAGGAAGAATTCCAACAAACAAAAAGGCTTTTTGTTTTCCTTTCATGCTACCATTATTTACTGTCGGAGTAGACTTAAATCAATATTGTATTAGAATAATATTCATTTGATGCGTAGCGATTATTGTTTTTGTCCGGTTGATTGGTTAAATTTTAGCAACATAAACAAATCCTGAGATTACAGACTATTCTCATTATCAGACTCGGACTTAAAAAAATTTCCTTACATCTGATTGATCAGATATTTGGCATTAGCCAATCGAACATCGTTGTTTTTTTAATCAAGTTGTGAGGGCATATCTGACATTCTTGGATCGGGTGATATTATGATTTTTTTTTTTTTTTTTACAATTTGTATTCGCACAATTTAGTGGCGCAAATCTTCGTGCTACCTACCGTACGTCCTGTAAGTTTTATTTCTGATCATGTTGAACGGGTAATAAATGTGAATGTCTGAAAAAAAATATAGGCGAGAATATGACTAAGTGTTTATACTGTGGGGGGTGGGGTGGGGGTGGGGTCAGTTTTCTCGTGACCTCGGCGACCTTTTAGCGAATTGGTGTTCTTGTTTAGATGCCTCCTCATGGGTGTGTCTTGGAGCTGTGACCAGAACAAAATTTCCCCTTGAAATTTGTTTCCAATGGGTTGGTGATCTAGACGGTGGGGAAAAAAAATAAAATCAAAGAAACACACACACACCCAAACAAACAAACGGATTCATGTTTAGAATTTAGTTAAATCGACATCGACAAAACATCAGATACAGGTCCAGCTATATTTCTGGCCATTGCCGCCAAAATTCACTTTAATTCCTAAAACTTTAGAAAACTTGTATACTTTACTCGAAACTTAAGGACAAACAGCTTCAACCCTATCGGTAATGCATGCACAAAACTTTTAGGTGTGGTTACATTTCCTTTAAGAATATTTCTGCTAAGTTTTAAAGGTTTTGCTTGAGTGAAACTATTATTCTGATAATGCTGTTTTAGTAGACGAGTCAAAATCTGGTACTGTGAACCTCAGATCACACCTTCTTGTTTGAGTTTTTTTTTTTTTTCATTTTTTTTTTTTTTTTTTTTTTTTCCAATTTGTTCCATTAATATGAATGTATGAATATTAACAATTACAAGATATTTGCCTAATCATGCGTTAGACAGGCAATGAGTTATTGATTGACTGATTTTATTATTATTATTATTATTATAGACGATTTGAAAGCAAGAGAAAATTCAAGGTATTCTTGCGATAGAAGCAGTTGCGTCAACTGGGCAGCAGTATTAGCATTTCCTGTTGTTTGAATAACTCGCTTTAATTAATGCTTCATAATACTTAGGAAATGTGCGACTTTTGCAAGGTTCTCAGACTGTAATGTCTACTGGTACAAAACGATTCTTGCTGGTGCAAAATATTTGAATACTGTGAGCAAATCATGACAATGACATAAAAGTATTTTCTTACAAGTATATATATGTACTTGTTGGTACATATCTCATTCTTGTAATGTCTAAAACTTGGAATGGAATTTAATATTGGTTTTGGAGTATCGGAATTTTGTTCGGATAGGTATTTTTGCTTAACTAAAAAAAAATTATGACCCGGCGTTTTCTAAACGTTTTGCGTACCAAGCTCCAACTGAAATTAAAATCCCCAGAATCTGATATACTTGGAAAACATACAAGTCGGTGGAGCTATCGGTGTAAATCTTGAAACGTCTGTTATAATTGAATTAAACTTGCAAACTATCAAACTATTTTGACTCTGGGCTTAAGATTGAGTTTCGTGCTTAGAACGTCTAAAGAATATGGAAAAAGGCCTCGTAGTCACGAAAGAAGCACAAAGATCGAACTCGTGCTCAAATTTCAGACATTTTGATCTTTTAGAACGTTAATGGTAGTAAAGTTACAATTATAAACAATTCAGAATAATCTTCCAGTCTGAAACTCGAAATACCCGCTAAACATTTAGACTAACACAGTCAATTTACTATGATCGTTAATTTGGAGTGTCTCTGGCTTTGTGTGCTCTGGCAGTTTCGTGCTTACGGAGCATGGTGTAGCCATCACATACTCGAAATTTGGTAATATGTAACATGTTTGTGATCGGGAAACAAATGGCTCTTTTTGGTTATCAGTAGCAAGTGGTGGTATGGAAATCAATGACGGAGGCCGGAACGCAATTAATATGTTGATGAACTTGTATTTTGCATTGCTTTTGTCAAAAAAGATTAATTATACAGGAGTTCATTCTATTTTTGTTGTCAATGGCTATCACGCTCATTATGTACTGGTGATGTCAGACGTATGCATCGATTATCATGGTCTCGATATTATGCGAGCTCACAGCCGCTTGGCCCTCTTTCGCGTAACAACACATTTTTGCCACATCTACACAAAATTCAAGGTGAATAGTCACCAATACTTCAGAAGCATGTCATTTACCAGTTTTATCCTTATTAGTATGTATATCTTCCCGTGAATCTATACAACTTAAGCATTTTCACCGTAAAGTAACTCCAAATAATTATATTAGGTTCAAACCTTAAAAAGAAAGATTTTAAAACTTTTGAGTCACTGTGAGAGCGGAACGTTTTAGCGATAAAAATGATTTCAATATGAACAACAGAGCGACAAATAGTTTTCATTGAATCGAAGCGGTCTTTTGTCAAATTCGGTCTTAAAATATTGTTTGTCTTGCATATGAATGAATTCGAGTTCGATCAATGAAAGTATTCGATTCTGAGCTAAAATGAAGAACTATCCCAAAGCTAAAACATTGATTATAAATTTATTTAGGAAAAGAAAAAAAAAAAGAGTGATCTGAGATCTGAAAACCGAACTCAAATCACAACCAGGATGTACGTGTGCAGATTGAAAAACCACTGCTTAGTATAAAGTACTGTCGTGTAAAGGTAACAATTTCTCACTCAAATCGGCAATTTGTTATTTCGCTCAAATAAATCAGTATTTCGCTCAAACGTTTGGCGTGCAACAGCCTAGATGATTTCTTTAGGCTAACATGTCGGGTGTTGATGGTAATGATTGTCATTCATATTTCATGTTTCAGTCCAAACTGTTCTGGAAACTGAAGTCTCTGAGTTGTCTTGTTGAAATCTGGAGAGGGCGCTAAATAAAAAAATTAGATTTGTACATTTTATGTTGCAAGTCCGGTTTTCCCCGGTCAGATGGAACTGTAAGGACTTTTGTGTAAAATCCTGACCACAAAAAAACTGAATTTAATTTTTTTTAAATTTAGAGAGCGACCATTTAATTTAGACTGGTGGGAATAGGAAACGACCTTTTTTAATTTTTTTTTCCAAACTTATTTAATTGCTTCATGCTGTACATCAATGGGTGTAACATTAGAAAATTTAAAAATGCAAATAAAACACTGTAATAAAAAGAATCTTCTCCCTACCTCCCTCTAAATTACAGCCTATTCCTTTAACAGGAGCTCAGTATTCATAAAAATATTTAAAGCGATGTTGTCTGTTATAGACTGAGTTAACTGTACGTGATAACATGTTTTATAAAACTGTCACATGTATAAGACTGATGGACTAAACTAAAATAAACCTCATTTTAAAATTTAAAAAATGGCTCGTTTTTTTTTTCTTTCACGAAATCACAGGTTTTACAATATCAACATTAAAATTTGGGATGAATATAGGCCAGACTTTCTATGATAATAGCATTATGGTTGCTTAGTTTCAAATGTCCATCTATGCACAATTTGCAGAAAGTGTGTGTGTTTGTGTGTGTGTGTGCACACGTGTATGTGTGGTGGAGAAGTTGGATGGAAGATCAGTAAAATATATAGACCACCGATATTTCCAGATTTTTGTTGGGAAAATACACCTGCATGTCTTTTTCAGGTGACATGACATCCCTCTAGACCTCTTTATCAAATATCAATGTGATTTCTTAACGCTGAGATTTTTTTTAAAAAATCCCAATAAAGATGATATTCACAACTAATATTGACATGATAACTGAATATAATTTTTGGAATGTAAAGATCTGTTCTGTGTGGTAAGTCAAATTTTGAACATTTTCTATAAATACAAATAAATATGGAGCAAATATTTATCAACCATCTATTATTCCCATTGTAAACAGCTAAATGGGAGACAATCTTTTTTAATTTTTTTTCAAACTCAGAGCCAATAAATTGTACATTTTCATCTCTTATAAACTGTCTTCAGCCTCTCAAAAGCAATTCACATGAAAGTATTACAACGAAAAATCCAAAAATAATGGCCTAAAGTTGTCATGGTAACCATTTACACCTTGGTTTAAGTAAGTAATGACGTAGGTATTAAATGTGTTTGTCTGTGTGTGGTCAACACACTATTCTGTCAGAATCATTGACCTTTTCTTGCTGAAGCTGAAGTGGTTTGCTCCAGAAAATTACAGCATAAACACTTACTGTTTGTACTCGCTTAATAAGTCATGTCCAACTGCCAACTGCACAGATCTGCTGTTGCATTAGGCACTGGCAGATCTGGATCTGTGCAGTTTGCTTTGAGTAACGAGTAGAACAAACAACACAGACCCTGATTTGCTGGCACATTATGCAATGGCAGATCAGGGTCTATGTTGTTTGCAACTGGACTTATAAGCGATTACTCAGTAACCATTTTTTAAGCAGATGCATCTGGGATTTGGGAAAAGTACCTCTTCAGACAGGTATCTATTTGATATATGTTCATTTCTTCAATAGCCATGTGGTAGAGAAATAAAAAAATGAATGGTAAAGTTTTGATGACCTTTAGGCAGGTATGACCATTACAGCTGTAGCTGAATATGAAGTTGGAGTATCAGCAGTATGTAATCAAATGACAACACACCCTTTTGCAGGAAATATTAACTCAATAAAGGCATTCACAGTAAAGAATTACTTTCTTGCTATTTCCTGGATACATGAACCACCAAGGTATGGAAATGGCAAAATGGTTCAAGCAAATGGTAGATCGTAGAATACACTGGAAATACTATCCAACTGGCATCAATTTTCTGGCATGCTGGTAATAAACATTTTCCTGTTTTAAGAAAAATGGCATGCTGGTCAAGTGCACTCAGTCTAATGTCTTGCAACAGAAATGCCATTGGTGGAAGGTGAGAGCAAAGAGGGGAGGGGAGCTGAATGGGGATTATTTTGAATCAGATGGTCACAAGTCATTGGGACTGTTAGGGAGTTTGAGTTGTATCCTTCTTAAGAACTTCCATGTAGGCATAGGTAATAAAAATCTATTGCTGCATGATTTGAAAGGCGTTAACAACAAGCAGATGACTGACATTGTGACCATATTGGACGTCAGATTGGCTCCGTATTCATTTAGAACAAACTGGACACGATAAGAATAATTTTAGTGGAAACATCATGTTGATATGATTATTCATTCAGGATGAGTAGCAAAATAAAGATTTTCAAAATGACCACTGTAATGGTCAAACTGGATATCAGATTGGCACCACTTTCATTTAGGACCAAATAGACACTATAAGAAGTCTTCTGGTGAAAGCTCATGTCAATATGACTTCCCATTCAAGAGAAGTAGCTATAACTAGATTTACAATATGGCTACTGAGGTGGCAATATTCACATCAGATGGGCCACATTTTCATTTAGGACCAACTAGACATCATAAGAAGTCTTTTAGTTAAAACCCCATATTGATATTACCATGCATTCAGTAGTAGTAGCCATAACAAGATTTTCAAGACGGCCTCTGTGGTGGCTAATATACTGGATATCAGATGGCCACTGTGGTAACCATACTTGACATCAGAATGGCACCATTTTCATTTAGGACCAACTAGACATCATACGACTAACTAGACATCATAAAAAAATCTTTTAGTGAAAACCCCATGTTGATATGACCATGCATTCATGTGGAATAGTGATGACAAGATTTTCAAGATGGACACTGCAATGGCCATATTAGATGTCTAAGTGCCAACATTTTCATTTCGGACCAATTAAACCATGGGATGAATGTGAGTGTAAAGTTTCAAGGCAATCCTCCAAGTATTTTAGCAGAAGTAGTGATAAAAAAAACTTGTACTAACAGCCAGACAGATCATGGACTACAGATGTCAGACAATGGGCATCACCATTCCATAAGCTATTTTGGTCTATCACCAGTAGAGCTAAAAACAAACTCTATGGCCTCAAAGGAACCTGATGCTTCCTGCATCAATTATTTGTCACATGCAACCAAGCAGGAAAATGACAAAGGTTTCTTCCCCTTATTATTGATGTGGTCCATGCAACTCAGTTTTTCAATAAGACTTTAAAAGCAAACCATTGATGTTACACTGTACAGGGATGTAATTTTGTTCTATCATATATATATATATATATATATATATATATATATATATATATAATGTGTTTGCAGGTGCTGCAATGTACTTGCTTGACACTTGTTGCACAGTATAACTTCATAATACTTAAACTGGTCCATCATATGTGGGACAAGGAATCTCTCAATTTCTTTTTATACACAAACATTTGTAGCAGGGTAATATCAGAATCCTCATTTACATCCCTCAATCCTTTCATCCATCACACAATCTTGTGAACACAACCAGTCCTCCAGGTTTTGATGGCCTGCAGTTAAATTTGGTACATATTATAGTCATATCCTGAAGATACGCATGTCGATAAATCATACTTCTCTTTCAATTTTATTAAAGAGTTATTGCCTCTCTTGACTTGCACCTGAATGAATGCAGTGTATGACAAAATCTTGTGAAAGCAACTAGTTTCAGGTTTCAATGGATTGCCATGAAATTTGGTAAATGTTACTGTCATTATCTGACAATGTGCACAGCCACACAATAATTTCCACATTGCTCTTTTTGTCTTGCAGCTAAATGCAGTGTATGATAACAATTCTGTGAATACAACCAGGCCTACAGTTTTTGATGGAATGCTGTGAAGCTTGGTACATATTATGGTCATCATCTTAAAATGTGCATTCCAACACATCACAGTTTTCCTGCAATTTTTGTTGGAGTAAGTGCTCATTTTGACTTAAAACTGGATTTACTGCATGACATAATATAATGAATGCAACTAGGCTCAAAATTTTCAACTGACTGCCATGAAATGTTGTACATACTATGGTCATCATCTGAAGATGACAACAGAACAAATCACTGTGATCTCCCAATTTTGTTGGAGTTATTGCCCTTTGTGCCCTGCAGCTGATTGCAATGCAATACACAATCTTGTAATGTGTTGCATTTTCTTTTTACATATAACTGTAGATCTTCATACATATTATGATTATCATCTAAAGATACACACTGACAAATTTTAATCCAAGTTGCAAGTATTCTCAATGGATTCTTGTGAAATCTGGTACAAAATCAACTGGGCTCCTCCATACCTAACATGCATGCCCTTCATAAACTTTGGTCAAATTAAGTAGTCTAGAACTTAAGTTATTCTACAAAACAATTTCTCTTGTTCAGTCAGTGACCTAGACTTTTGATCATTTGACATCAAAATCAATATGCTTCTTCCTTATCCTATGTGTCAAGTTACACACAAACTCTGGTGAAGGTACATACTCAATAACTGAACTTCTTCTGCAGAAACTATTTTTCTTTCAGTCACAATGACCCTGACCTATGAATGTTTGGTCCCAAAATCAATAGGCTTCTTTCTTAGACCAAGTACAAACCTGCAAAAAATTTTGGTCCAAGTAAGTGACAAAGAACTAATCAAATTGTGCAAAAACCATTGTTATTCCTTCAGTCACAGTGATTTTGCCCTTTCACCTTTTGACCCCAAGATCCATAGGCTCCCTCCTTACCCATTGTGCAAGTCATCCACAAAGTTTGGTAACTGTAGATTGTGGATAACAAAAGTCATCATGCAGAAACTATTTTTCTTCTTCAGTCACAGTGACCTTGACCTGTCACTTTTTAACCCAGAAATTAACGGGGTTCTTTCTTACCCCCAAGTGCAAATCGTTTGGTAACTGTAGATGGTGAAGAATTTGAGTTACAGCACAGGAATAAAAATTTTTCTTTCAGTCAGTGAGCTTGATCTTTAACCTCGTGCCAGCCATCCATAAAATCTGGAAACTGTTGATGTAGGAGAACTTGAGTAATTCTGCATAAACTATATTTGTTCTTTCTGCAACAGTGATTCTGAACATTGATCTTTTGACCCTTAAATCAACACGGTTCTTCACTGTCCTATGTTCAAGCCATTGAAAGTTTGGAAGCCACAGATGATGAACAACTGAAGTTATTATGCTGAAACGAAATTAGTAACAGCCAGATAGACAGACAACCTTATATGATATGCTCTGCCTTATAGGAGGCACATAGAAAGAAAATCTATTCATCTGCGTGATGATATAATCAGATCATCAACAAAAAGCTACCCCCCAATGGACATAGAGACATACTGATAAGATGCATAAAAAAATAATGAACAACTAACACATCTCATTTCTTAACTGAGCAAAAGACCAAATCAATCCTCATTGCAGTAACATGGTTGCTATGCCAATGACTACAGCTATAATTTTTGTTTGATAACACTAAATTTGACCTTCAAAATTCTAAAATGGAAACAGTAATTTTTAGTCATATGGGATGAATGTGGCAAAAGGGAAATAGGTACTTAATTTTACAAGGAGACTTAACACAGGGCTGAATCTGATACACACCTCCTGATTTTCCTTGTCAAGCAATCAATAATAATCTCCTTTACTTAGTGCATCTTTTCAATTTAAACAAAGAATTATGGTTTTTATCAGATATTTTTAGCACAAGTTACAGATACAATATGCTGAGCAGAGGAAAGGTACATTGCTTAATGGTACTCAAAACAGGTGGTTTCACATGAGGATCCAACTTCTGATTTACCAGCTATGCATAAGTCGCTATTGGGTTCCTTATATGTCAATGTCAACCCATTTTAATAATTCTGAAGAAAGAATATCGAATCAAGACACATATTTAGAACTAGATTACAAAACTTCTGAAAGTTTGCCCAACTAACTGATTTTGTAATATGGAGATAATTGGTAGTTACAAATTTTCTTCGTTTCTTATGATTAACAAACAGAAAAGGTGAGGTCACTTAAAATGTGAAAAGGCAAAGTTGTGTGGGTTTATATTCTGCATCTGATATCTTTGATAAATCATAATTCTTTTTTTTTTACTATATTACTTTCTTTCTTTAATTATTATCAATTATCATATTGGAAATAATACCTACACATTACGCGATAAGCACACCCCTTTTACTGGGCAAAAGTCACCACCAAAAAAAAAAAGTGCTGAGTGCATATCTCAATCCCAACATGTCTAGTTGTAGAGTAACAGCTGCTTTAGTGTGTCTAGAATGTCATTATTTTCATCGAACTTATCACTATTCATGACCATTTAACTTTCTTGTTTAAATTAGAGAGTTAATAATTTTAAGCAATGTTCAACAAATCCTGAAAAAATGTTCAAAGTAAAGCTGTTTTGGTATGAAACATTTGTTTATTCAAAGATCAACCCAACTAAAAACTTTGGTTGGCAGTGTGTGAAATGTCTTGAAATTATTACTTGGTTCCAACATCCCAGTCTTGGTATATAACACATCTTTCTTTCAAGATGCTATCACATTGCTAATAAAATTACAGTCCACAGGGGCGGATGCATATTTGGCTGGATAGACAGATGGATGCATGATGGATCAAGTAAATTCTACATACTGGCTGTTTTCTTAGCAAGGATATGATATTAAATTCATGTATAGTCAGTTCATAGAAAATCAATTTAGTATGTTCAGCATTTAATTGAAAGGATAATAAAAGCACATTGCATTTAAGAATAAATGCAAAACGAAATAAATCACACACATGACAGTCTTCATGACAATTTCTTGGTTTTATGGTACAGGGCATCCACCACCTTCCCCATACTGTCAATGGTGTCCAGTGCTGTCTCATAGGTTTTATCTGCCTCTGTCTCATCAAATACTATCAAAACACCCACACCTTGGTCCAAGATTCCTGTGAGAAATAAATTTTTGAGTAAATGATGTTTCTCCAATAATACTTACCCAATCACGTAAATATCATGAAATAAGGTCTACTATCAATCAAATCCAGCAGTTCCAAATACGACAAAAATTCTCTCCCATCTATGCATCGTATTAACAAAGGGAAGAAACTCTTACCCATTACCTCCCCATTCTAATGCAAGCTGGCTACACATCAGCTAATTCTTTATGAGTTTTAGCTTTGTGATACTTTAACGAGGATGTTCACATTTGTGTGTGCATTTGGAGGAGTATAATAGTAATGAGTTAGGGTAAGTTTCCCAGAGAAACATAATTTATTAAACAAATGTACTTTTTCTATCAAATACATTCTCTAATAACATCAACATTAGCAGAATAGTTATGAGGATGAGGAAGTGCATGAGCATCCAACTTCTACCATTGGCAGTGACTGAAAGGAGATTGGCTGAATTCCCAACAAGAAGGATAACTGCTCTCCTAATATAAATGCAGCACAACCAATGGTCATGTAACATGTGACAACAACACTGAAAAAAGGAGAAACAAGTGACATTTCCTTACTGAGCAAAATAATTTGGGTAAATCCAACAAAAGTGCTAAGCACATGACAATGAGGAGGTTATGTTGACATCAACCATGTCTGGTATTTGTCTGGGCCACAGCCACCAGACCAGTCAGATTCGATTCTTATCTCTACACTGCATGATTCTGAGATAAAAGCAGGCTGAGAGCATACCAGCAGATGGCTTCTAATATATCAAGGATTGAAATGTTGTGTTTTAATGTGCAACTTACCAAAATAGTGAAATATGACTGTTCATTTCCTGCAGCAAAACAGAGTTTACCATATGCTTCCTATGGATGTCATCCAGGTACAATGAAGTCACTATCAACAAGGAAACCCTGAACAATGAGACAATGCAGTTGACTGTCTTTATCAACACCATGTGTCGAAATTGCGTAAAGGCACAAAATTAATCCAGTTCTTCCTTGGAAACCAAACTGAAGGAACTTGCAAGAAGTTGGATGGATATGGGCATGAAAACATGTGTTAAATTGAGACTGATCACCAACTTCTTCCGTTTGGTGGAAAGGTGAACTGATTGCAATGTCTCCATCTTGAACTATGGTGCTAATTTGTATATGTATCTACTGAGGAAGCTGAGAGCTATCATGGGTTAAAGTTTACCATAGGCTTTTGATACCTGAAAATGCCTTGAATAAAATCCTGGAGAGTTCAGTTTGTGAACTCTCTGCACCCCCCACTTTGAGTATAAAAGTGATCTATCCAATAAAATCTCCACCATTACAGGATCTGTTATGATCTCTGTCACTGAAGGAGAACATGAAGAGGAAGGTGCAGGATAACCATCAAAAGACCTCCAAGTCTACTTGGATCACATACTGTTGTGGTAACAGGTTGATTCAATCATAACAAAAATCGAGACATCTGACACCAACTGAAAGAGTATATGGGTGGTGGGGTTAGTAAGTCATTTGCAGTTGTTGGGAGGCTTGGGGAAACAGAAACTTTATCTTTCCCCATAATTAAATTGCTTCCTAGACTTATAAGTCTGCTGCTGACATCAGAAACGACGGGGTTGTATCTAAGCCTGCTGCAATTGAGTTCAATATGGTTGCCTATCCCTTTCCTTATACCTTTTTAAATGACTGCTTCCACACTTCCTTTATGCAGTCAGGATAATGTGACTGGGTGGGACATGATGCTACATGTCTGCGGCATGATGCCCTTGGCTAGACATCACTATAAACTGCCACACTGTAGACATTGCAGTGACTGGAAAATTGTTAAAAGCTACATTTAAAAAAATTCAAATCAAATTATACAGTCACTGAACAATGCAGTAAATCAAATGGCACAGAAAATAAAGTCAAAGAGTGATGACGCTTAAGAGATGATCAACATAGAAACACATCATGCGATATAAACTGAAATTAGAAGAAATCACAAAAGTGCTGGCCACAGAATGATGCACTGCCTTATTTATGAATCTGGCTATGATGGACATCAATTCCAATGCATCCTGCTCTTTTGGTCAGATCAAAATAAAGAAGATTCTGAAGAATTTATATGGGCAATACTGGTAAAAAAGCAGTTAATGGGTAGCCATCTGGTAGTGGTAAGGGGAGGTAATGGGTAAGAGTTTCTTCCTTCATCAATATGATATATAGATGGACTTGAAGGTAGACGACCTTATTACTAATGTTAATGTAATTAGGGAATGTATTCTACGGAGAATGAGAGAGACAGAAAATATATTCTTTTTCATCAGTATAGAGATTTTGCAGGTGAAACTCTCACATGACGCTATCCCACCCCACATGATGTCACATTAGCATTCTGACTGGTGCATTGCTACTCTGACCTATATATTACATCATCACATACATGACTTCAAGTCTTCTGCTACTTTTATAATGGTTCAATTCCTGACCTTGTCTGTATTTTAACCATAGTTTTGAGTTCACTTTTAAATCTTAACTGTAAACAAAATCTTAACAGCTCTTCTGGAAGATTCAAATATTTTAAATGGATACTATGTACTTTTATTGTTTTCACTGTACTGAATGGACAAGATTTTATTAAAAACCTACAATTATTTACATTGGAATGGGAAAAAATGCACACCTTGGCATACTAATGTGTGACAGAAATCCAGCCATGCTCATAACTTGTGTGCAGGTATCTGGAGAAACCTGATATCTGTTCATAAATTACATCCCCTCTGGAAGGATTTCTCTATCCCACCTCAATACATATAACAGGTTCTATTAAAGTGATGAAAGCTGACTCCACATATTCCAAGTGCTACATTTCTCTGAACTTGATCTTGAGCATGGTCAATGGATCCTTGCAATATTCCCAGCCCTCTGATGTATTAGGATCATTTGTGTGTGTACAGGAATAATGACATTCTGCTCCTGATCATAAATTTTTCTATCCATTCTGCAAAGACTCCTTATCTCAACAAACTTGTGCATTATTGTTTGGCACACCAATTTTGAGAAATAAAGTGTCTGTACAATTTGCATTGAGCAACATGTGGATCAACAGCACTAGGTCAATGACATCATAAGTTTCCCCTGAACTTATTACCCCCTAGCAAGATAAATTTATCTATATATAAGACAACAGCGTCCAGTGGGTGAGGGAAAATGATTTAGTCTAAAATTATCCACTGTTATGCATAGTGCATGAACCCACTTTGAAACATTGTCATTAAAACTTACGTCTAAATGGACCAATCAGTACTCTTTCGGGAGTTCAAATCTTGAAAATTCTGGACTCATTTGATCTTGGTCATACTTCTTTTAAGCAGTCAAATCTGTTTAAGAGGCCACCACTATAATAATCACTTCCTCAAAAAAGTATTGTGATAAAAATGACCATTCACAGATCAACCAGAGACATGTCTTTTGAATAGAAGTCAGAATTTGAAGACTTTCCTGGAAATTAAGCAAAACTGTACAAGACTATACACACATAGCTGACACTTCTTACCATGAAATTTCTTATCTAAAATCATCTGTGATAGCTTCTTTTCCACAGATGCCTGAAAAAGAGAGGTTTGCTATGAAATATGTTTATTTGATGCAATAACAATAAACACAAACATTATTGGTCAGGAACAAATGTTGCTCAAATGGCATTATACTGAGAGGAATATCTGTAAAAAGGCATGACCTTCAAGGTATACCCAAAAATACTTTCAGCTTTGATTTAACAGAAACACAACAAACTGAAAGCTTGTTTTATCTTAAAAGCAAAACACTGTCAGGATAAAGGATTTGAGAAAGAACATATTTGTAAAAGCTGTGCAGTGTTACCTCCATAATGACTGATGCATCTCAAAGAAACTGAATCCAGAAATAAACTTTTTCTCTAATTTCTAAGACTGCTTTTGTCCCCAACATACGACACAATGAAACTTGCTCTTATTGTGCGTCAGGCATACAGTCAAAACCCATTAATCCAGAAAATTTTGCTCCAATTCCTTTCAAATAGGCAAATAAGTAATCTGGAAACCATTTAAAATATACTAGAGGAAATCTCTGCCTCAAATGTTTCCTTCCAACAGTGAGATAACACAGCTGCAATAGTCAATGACATTGCTTTGTAATAGCATCAAGGTATCATGCAAAATGTGATATGCAATTTTTGTGATGTGACATGATGCATGAACAAGATTACATTCTGTGATTATTTCTACTCACCGTGGGGAGTTTGATGAGATTAGCAACATGCTGCACCTGTGAAAAAGGGAAAACATCACTTTAATATAAACAGTGTACCAGCATTGTATAGATAGACTAATGAACAAATATAATTAAGACCAATTAAAGGTTACATATATACTGAGTGTGAAAATGCATCTATTTGACATTCTACTTAATTACATCTTGGATCACTTTATAAAAAAAAGAAAAACATAATGAATATATATATAAACACAACCTATCAAAAGCCAGCAGAAACTGATCACTATCTTTTTACATCAGTATGAATTTCAACTGATTTAAATGTTGTGTGCTTTGTTTTTTGTTTTTTTCCCACTATGATTCTAAAACAAAATTTGAAGCAACTGCTGGTCAGAACATTGTATGAAAATAACAATTTTAGTTTCATAAACCTAAGCAAGCAAACTTATATTTTTTCAGACAGTTTCATAAGCTTTCTACATGCATAACAATTTATCACATATCTGCTATGTTCATATGATAATAGAAAAGCAACATAAATGTAGGACTCCATTTATCATATAAAAAATTTCACCCACTAAGTTTAATATATCCAATTAAAAGCGGTATCAGTTTCAAAGAATATGCTATGTAAAAATATACCTTGTTTGAAACTGTTGTGACATCATCATTTTATGCTTCACATTTCTATCTGGTGTGCATGCATTTATTATGTGATACTACACATTCCTACTAGTAGTGTTGTAGTCGTGACATGATACTTTACATAAGTATTATCAACATTTGTGATAACATATGATATTTCACACTGTTATGATGCTATGGTTACAAACTAAGTAACAGAAAGAAACAAAACCAACAAGTTTGTAAAACTTAACAAATAATTTAATTATCAAAGTTATAAAATCAAAATTTAAGAGGAACTTCAGTATTAAGAATTAGGTAAAAAAACAAAATAGTCCTAAAAAAGTTCTACACAAGTCCATAAGAACTGAATGTTCCAAATGGATTCTAGATCCCTGAATGTACTGGTCTGTCAATAGTTTTGATGTATCACGATGGCAGTGTTCAGGACTCCTTTAAATAAACTCACCCTAGTCCCAGAATAATATTTTAGTCCAATAAGCACTATCTAGTTCCAATGAATAATCCAAACAAATGTCTCCTCAATTATATCTAAACACAACATTAAACACATCTGCAGACTGATATTAACACAAGAACACATGAAATAAAAATCCAAAATTGGAATGAATTCATTGCTCAGTTCTCTCATTATACACATCTCCAAGAGTCTTTCACCACTATATGTCTCAATATACCCCATGTAACTAACCTTACTACGCAATTTAATATTTGACTTTACCTATTCACATGACCTATGTCACAGTACTTAACAACATGACTTTAACCAGCCAACCATAAATAGCTCTAATCTTGTAAATAGGTTTATTATATGAAACTTAACACCTATTTATAGATCCTACACAGTCTATGTGAAAAAATAAAACACATAAAACATATAGTCATGTGCCAAAAGTTACACAAAGTAGAGAGATATACATAACAACATGTGCATTATTTACATTTGTTATGGTATGATATATTGCTTCACATATGCATTATCAAAAACATGAAACAGCTTTATGTCATATCAATGATGTCAAGTAATAACTTAGATCAAAGAGGCAAAGCAAAGATTGTATTGCTGAGTAGCTAACATACCTAGGATGTCTTGTGGAAAGTGTTAATAATTAGTACCTCCTCAACTACAAATTTATCCAGCCCCCCCCCCCCACCTTAATGTAGTCCCATGATGAGCTGCATATATTTATTATGCAAAGAGAAAAACTCTGAAGGATAGCTATCACATATCCATTTGGTCTGCATATACTACTCAAAACACATAACTCCCAACCTCCTGTCCCTGAGTCCTTCCCATTTTTATTCAACAGCATGCATCTTCTCGCTTTAACTTCAGATATTAAATTCTGTCTCCAACAAATAATATACAAACACTATGAAATCTAAGTATATCTAATCTGCTGACCTACTGCCTAATAACCACAAGTGAAGGAGTCCAAAATTCTAGCATTCTTAAACATGAATGCTATATGGAAAAGTGACAAGTTCAGGAATTTCCAATGTTTTAGGAGGGGATAGGGTCATGGATAAAATGATGGATGGACAGACAGGTTATTGCAATATATCATACTGCTTCCTACAAAAGTATGGAGATAATATACATCCAAAGGACTTACCTGCACCCTAGAGAATGGCTCAATTATTCTACAGAGGTTCTGCTCCATCAAGTTGTCATACAGAGTCTTGAGATGAGCTGACACAATGAGGTCATCTTCAAGCTGAGCTTTGTATGTCACCAGAGTCTGTAAATTTGTGAGATAATGTAGAGTACTCCTTATGTTACGTTAAAAGATCCAAGATTTGTAAAGTATAAATTCAACTAATCAAGTTTTTAAATCAATAAATCTTAACCAGAACTTGTCTGGGGGATAAACTGTGTATTTTTGTTGCACCACAAATGTATCACTTTGGACACAGAAACAGTAACCACAACAAAGGTGGCCAAAGCATCAACAATATTACATACTCTATCACGGTTTTTGAGAGAAATATATCTGCAACATTAGTTGCTGTATTAAAATAAAACAGGTCTAAAATATAAATAATTTTGTTTCCAGTTTGACAAGGGGGCACTCACCAGTTATTATGTACTTTTGAGAGAGTGATGTATGTATGGTGAAGTTGTTTGCATTTAAAACATGCACAGTGGAGAGAATGTTGGCATACCTCTATGCTACTTTGATGTAATGTGGCTGACATTTCTTTGGATATTGTACTTTTGGAAATTGTAGATGATCTTAGCACACTGCTAACTAAAATGACTGCTCCCCTGTGCTCCAAAAATCAGCCTGAATTTGTCTAAAGTACACTATCCTTAGTAGCTTTTAAAATAGGGAAAATGAATTTTGCCAGAACAGACAATACCAGCTTCTGAAAGTGCAACGAATGAATTACCAAATATATAAAATGTAAAAAAAGTTATCAGCTCTTTTTTTTACAATTTACCTCTGAAGTTCAGGAAGTGAAAATGACCAAGTGGAACTAGCACTTTTTGAAAGGTTCATATCTGGAGTAAGGCCAAGCTATATACTCTATAACCCATATTACACCCATCAATCATACACCAAAATAAAGGGAATTAAAGGTTCTTTGAACAACACCTAAGATATATAAGGTCTTTTTTAAATAGCCAGCATAACTAGTCAGGAAACCCGGAGGAAGTCTTTTTCTTTAAAAATCTATCCCTATGCAAAATACGAAACTGTAGAGCGCCACCCAAGTGACCATACTTTTTTCACCTGACCCCAGAAATTTTTCCACCCACCCCCCAAATTCCAGATTTTCTGAATGTTGTGACCTTTCTGGATTTAATTTGTTTCAAAGGTAACTATATTAGACATCATGCTCATTAAGATGCTTACTATTTCCCCAAATATTTGTGTGTGCTGTTTGTCATGGTCAACTTCACATTTACAGCAAGTTATATGTCTATCGCAAAATGCATATTATTTAAGTAACTACACAGATTACCTTGCCTTAACATCTGAAGCAGAATTATTTTTACTGTTGTGTTCAGTTTTATTTATTTAAATTATTCACTGTAAATACAAAGTGCTCAATAATATTCTTGACTAAAACACTAATTTGGAATTACAGTGAATTCAGACAAGAACATTTTGGATTATATTACTGCGATTTATTAAGAGACTTAGCACATCATCACACTCCAGGCCACTGGCACATTAGCATGTTCAAGAGTACAGGCACATCAACACATTCAATATCCGAATTTATTTGGAATGCAACTGGAACTAAATTGGAACCTCATACATTTGGTATTGTGATAGAACTTTTTTATTACTGTTTGGGATTTAATTCAAAACACTAAGTTTTAAAATTTTCACTTTGTATTCTAGGTAAATAGATTATTTGTTGAATTAATTAGTTAAGACTACAGAGTCATAACATCTGTTTAAGCAGAGAGCATGGTAAGACACCAGGGTACACATATTTTACCTAATTTTACTTTCTTCTAATAGCTGAGTCATACCAAAGACTTATAAAAATGGTACTAACAACTGCCTCACTAGGTGCTTAGCATTAAGAGCTTAGTGTTAGGATTGGTCAGCCTGGTGTCAAGATAATGGGACTGGGTGGGACATCATGCTACATGTCTGTGGCATGATGACCCATTGCTAGACATCACTATAAACTGCCACACTGCAGACATCATAGCGATATGACTGAAAAATTGTTAAAGCTACATTAAAAATCCAAATCAAACACACAAACACATACACATTCTTCTAATATAACAACAGATGAATACACACACACATACCCTTCTCTCTTCCACATGCAACCTTCTGTGTACTCCCTTCAAATCTAAATAGATGTAATACAGAACTGTCATTACAGTGTACTATATTCACTTGCCACTGCTGGTGAGACCATGCCATTTGACCATTTGACCTCAAAATCAAGAGGTTCTTTCAGGACCTCATAAGCAAATCATCCAAAAAGGCTGCCAAATATGCAAGCTTCTAATGAACTTTGGATGTGACACTTTTTGCAGTCATTGTGACATTTATCTTTGAAATTCTGAATCAAAATCAATATGTGTCTTCTTTTGCTCTAATGCAATCCATCCACAAAATGTGATCAAGGCAAATGACACAGAATTTCAGTTATTTTTCAGAAACCATTTTCATCCTTCTGGTTCTGTGATCTTGATCTTTGACGTATGTACCCTAAAATCAATATGTGACTTACTTGTCTCAAATGCAAGTCTTTCACAAACTTTGGTCCTAGTTTGTGACATAGACATTGAGGTTTGGAAGGATTTTACAGTAATTTGATCATGTATGCATTATCAGAAAAACATAATTTGCTAAAAAAAATTACTTTTACAATGGAATAAGTTCCATGATTACATTAGTATTGGAAGAACAGGATGACTAAATACATGAGCATCCAATCTCTACCATGGTTACCCTTTAAGAGATGTGACCGGAGTCCCTATATGAAGGGTAAACTATTCCTCAGGCAACACAGCATGAGGTCAATATAACAGTAACGAGAAACAAATGATGATTTCTTACCCCCCAAAAATCTGGCCAAATCCAGCTCAAGCCATAAACCCACATCTGTGGAGGCTGTGCTGTTAATAACTTGATATGGTGCATGTCAGTACCTCTCAGGCTCAATTCCCTTCTGCCATACTAACTTTCTGAGATAAAAGCTTGAGAAGGTTGACTGTGCACACCAACCAATAGTTTCAATTATGTCTCAGACTGAAATATTGTATTTTAATCTTGTGGATCACATATATCACTTGGATCTCATGCGATGTAATTTTCATGAAATGTATCTGGACCCGAAAGACTGTAAAGTACACTGAGTATATCACCCAATTATGCCAAGATGCTATGACTTGATGAATTATGTCATGTTTTAGAGCCTTAACCAGAAGAAAGAGGCAATTTTGGGTCCCACAACTGTTTCCCATGTGTTTTAGATAGTGCCTGAGCGCATGTACTTGATCTTACTGTTCTCTCTCTTGACTGAATGTGGACACTGAATAACCACCTTTTGATGGTAACCATAGAGAAACCATATTTCTTCTCAAAGTCACAGTGATCTTGATTTCAGACCTTTTCATCTCAAAATCAACAGATGTCTTTCTTTTCTCAAATGCAGGCAATTTAGAAAGTTTATTTAAGATATCTGGTATAAAGTTCAAATTACTGTGTTGAAACAGTTTTCCTTCTTTCAGTCCCTGTGACTACTACCTTTGACATTTTGAGCCTGAAATCAAACAGGTTTCTTCCTTGTCCCAAATGCAAGTTACAAAGTCTAGTAGCAGTAAATAATGAAGAACTCAAGCTGTTCAGTGGAAATGAAATAGGGAACAGATGGCTGGATGGAAAGATGGCTGGATAATATTACACCATAATATGCTTCACCTTAAATACCATATACAATATGATAAACCTCCGAGCTCCATTCATATGGTCATATGGTCAAACAACTGTTCAGGTTATCTATGTATGCATGTAATTTTGCCAAGCAAAGTTCATTTGTCTAAGTTGAGTGTTTATGCATAATCAGGCAAATCAGCCAGCACTGTGTAGATGGATTGACCAGGGCAAATCAGCTAGCACAGGTATGATGGACTGACTGGTGCAAATCAGCTTACACAGGGTAGAGGGACTGACTGGCGAAAATCAGCTAGTGCAGGTAGATAAATTGACTGGTGCAGATCAGCTAGCACAGTATAGATGAACTGACAGTTGCAAATCAGAAAGCCCAGGACAGATGGATTGATTGGTCAAAATCAGTTAGCACTGGGAACATGGACTGGCATAGCTGCCAACCCCCAAGTACAAAAATACTGATTGCTTATGACAAAAATACTGATTTTCAGGACCAAATACTGATTTTTAAAATTTTAATGCATATGTGACTACTTACAACATATACAACCATCAGTAAGGTAGGACAGTGCCTTACATATTTATTTAATGTCAAAGATGCATGTGTTGCATACTTGCACCTTCTGGACGGGCACCCTGTTCCATTCGGGTGCCCATTCAGAAGGTACAAGAATGCAACACACTCAGACACAGGCTGTTTATAGGAGCCTTTTCCACACCTTGTTTATTTTTTTCAATTATTATCGATTCCAATGTACCAACTGTCATTGATAATCTCAATTCTGTGTGATTTTCTTACTGAACTGTTTTCATTCTAGCATACGAGTAATCCTTTGCGATTTTACTGTCTGGAAAACGCATGCAAAATAAATCGCCAGCAACACTAGTAACTGAAAGAGGAAGGTTCATTTCTAAAAGAAATTTAATAAACCGAATTTTGATCGAATTACATCAAGGTTCTCTCTGGTATTTATATACATCCAAGTTCAGGCTGAGTTGTCTATGATGAAGCAGCTAGCTGATGTTTATTAGCTTTTCATGCTCTTGTATTTCATGTGTGCCTCCATGCCCAATAGCGAAATCACATTACACAATTTCCAAAATGTAAAGTCTTCTCCTTTACTAGATGATTTCACAAATCTAAACAAGACGGCACAATTGTCCTTTCAGTTCTGTTTTCTTTTCTTTTCTGGTGAAAATTCTGCTTTCCTATTCAACATGATTAGATGTTGAATATTACGAAGATGAGACACAGTGGTACCGGTAACTGTTTGCAAAATCCAATATGGCGGATAAAGACAGGCATGGTAGCCTCGATTTCGAATGAACCAATCATATTGTAGAACTGTATTCCTATATACATGCGATACATTTCTATCAGAATGGAACCGAGTGCCCATTCTAAACTGAAAATTGCAAGGAAATTTTTTATTATTTTTTTTAAATTAAAAAACGTATCTTTTGCAAAAAAAAAAACGTACACTCGTATTCAGGTCCAAAATACGGGACAAATACAGAAAAAACGGGACAGTTGGCAGCTAAGGACTGGCCATTGCAAATCAGCTAACACAGGGTAGATTGACTGGCTGGTGAAAATCAAGATGCTGCTGCTACTCTTGCATTTGTGCAACAGAAAGTTTTAAAAGGAAAATACATACATTACTTTTGTCCAATTATATATTAATTTTTACCTTCTGAAAATCAGCCAGGGATCTCTTGTGACTGGCCTGAGCTATGCTTTTCATGGCATCAATATCTGGACCAGATAACTTCAGTGCTAACTTGCCACTCACTATTGCCTGAACTTCATCAGCTCTGGAACAGAGAACAGTTTGTACATATTGATAACAGCATCTCAAATCATATCACTCATTCCAAACAAATCAAATAAAATCATGTGCAGCCTATAGCTTCTTGGTGCAATAAGGAGTTTTTTTAAATCGGTGATTTATGCTTTGCTGCCGACACCTGTTGTAAATTTACATGTATATGCATTCCCTGTGGCTGACTTAATGTATATGACTAGTGTAAATCTGTAACATGGGATTAATCTTAATATATTAGCATCATCTTATTTCAGCAAATCTTGAATTTCAGAATAATAATCCAGATGGAGATCAGCATTTGTAACTATACATTATCATCTTTTTGATGGGAATAAAACTTTAAAAAAAAATTAGTTCTCTTCCTAAATTTACTAACATTCTGTGCTCACTATAAACTTCTCATAAGTTGCGATTTTTTCTTCAAATGAAAGGTGCAATTTTTTCTTCAAATGAAAGGAAGATATTCATAATTTAGTGCAAAGAAAATACTATCATTTGAAATTAAGAAGTTTAATAAAATTGTGTATATCTCAAAAATATTGGTTGAAATTAATTAGAGGGTCTATACATGTACACAACCTATTTTTATTCCTGTATGTTTAGAGTAAAAACCTGATGTCCCCTCATGCATGTCATAAGAAGCAACTAATGGACACAACCCAGTTGCTCTGAGATGAGTCATGTGATAATGTTCCAACTGAGAAGATTATTAACTTTTTGTAAAAAAATACAGTTTATATAGAAAAATTATGAACTTGTTATTTAAGGATTTTACCCTCTTATACCTGTATCTTTCTCTATATGCCTTTTTGTTGTGAAGTTTTTGCAACAGATTTAGGGCTGTTCCAGTAAAACATATTCCCCCCCCCCGGGGACGGCACTTCAAAAAAACTTCTGTAATTGGTTGTGTTTCAAACTATTTTGAATCTGACAGTGGAAGGTTGGCTAGGAAAATCACTTCTGTTGTGGGGTTGTGTTAACCATATGAGAAATCGTTGGTGGGGTTGTCAGAAAGAAAAAAGAATATATACTGAAAATGGTATCTAACCCCCTCCTAGTGGTCTAACTCATGTGAATAAAACATTGGGTCAGAAATGATTCCACATGCGAGTGCACCAAATTTGTACGAATTTGCGTACTTTTAAAGCAGTGATATGTGTTCCGCAAATTACATCAATGTCGCGGTTATAAAACGTACTTTGTGCAGTATGCAAATTTTATTCAACTTTTAACTTTAAAAGTGCATGTTGCGATGTCATCTGCACTTCCAGTAGCTGTCTTGCTGCGTTTGATTCACATACGTTAACTTAGCTGGATACTTCGGTTCGACATGAATGGCTGTTAAACTAAGTCTGATTGGTTTATTGGTCCAGAAACAAGCATTCATGGTAGTTTTAACCTTGCTTTCATCATGGAAGTTTTACAAATGCATGTTTCAAATAAGGGCCACACAGGAAAACAAAATGGCTGAATCACAACAGGGTTTGTCTTCAGACGACATTTTCAATCGGCAAATACTGGCTGGTGATAGCTATGATGACAATGAATTTCATGTATATCAGTCTGTTGGGCATTGGGAAAATGTCACTGGAAATACCAGTGTGTGATTTGGAGCCCGTAAATGATGTGGAGGGCGAGTCCGATGTACGTGTTGGACAGACAGGATGCCTGTTACTCCTAACTTACTATGCAGCGTTATTTTGAAACTACCAATCCTAAATACAGGCAATTTAAAAGTTCAGTGCAATTTTAGTTTCTTTTCTCCAGACATTCAGCACTGATAGATTTTGTGCTAATTTACGTTGAAGGTTCAGATAAACTGAATAAATAAAGACTTAACAAATTAAAAAGAGCACATTCAGGATACCGATGCCTGAACAAGCAGACTATGGGAATGTTGGACTTAAAACCCTAATACAGCATTATGGAAGAGAAAAAATCTGGCATAAGAGGCAGCAAAGCACGAATTCGAGGAAGTGAAACTTTGGCAGTGTTCATGTTTGTGAAAACTTTTCTTTTTGGAACAAAGATATCCAAGAGAATACCTGTGAGATGTTGAAAACTGCACAACCGTAAAGAACAGTAACTTGTTCAAACTAGTTACGCATTTGCCTTTTCAGACAGCAGACAATGAAAGGGAGTTCTTAGCACAGAAAAATATTCATATGCAGAGGAGGAGGATCATATTAAATTCAGAAACAATCAGCAGATTAATGCTGATAGGATTCCTTAGAAAGTCCCCATACAACATAATAAAGTGTGTGTAGATCTGTCGTTGGCAGAACCACTATGGCAACAAAAGAATGATGAGGCTTACTTCATATCATGCAGATGTATTACCAAATGAAGTACATGCTCTCTGTGTGCAAAAATTAAATGACATTAAACATAAGGAACTGACTGGTCTGTGTAAACTCAAAGCAAGATGGATAAAATTTGTCCTGTTTATGTTTGGTTATTCCAATGTATATTTTGAGCATGGTGATATTTTCTGCAGACCTTTTGCCAGTTAGTTCCTAGCCATCATTTATATTTGTATTACAAATTGGATTACTATTATTCAGTACACAACATTCTGAACCAGTGTCATTAACTAATGATGAAATTGATGGAAAAAGACTATGTCATTCTGATATATGGATTCTTTACTACACTCTTAATCTGTTTATCCTGGTTCTTTTTTACCATCTCCTTTAGTTTTACTGGTACCAATATTTTTAATAAAATTGTAACTTCTGTTTTCTTGCAATCTCAATAATTGTGATCATGTATTATTGTCAAGATAAAATGTGCTTAGTTGTGTTGTAAAATCTAAAACTATTAATTAACAAGAGACTAAGTAGGTCAGATTCATGTGTGCAGAGGTTATTGCCATATTACAGAGTGTTGTTAGGAACAAAAGATTAGTTGTAAAAAATGTATTTTGCAAAGTTGTACAACCAGCACTTGTATTGTCACCATATATTCCATTTAAATAATATCATTATTTCTGCATATTCCTATCAGTATTTTCCCAGTGATATTAATTTCCTGATCTGATGTTGTTCATTTCTTGTGCAGTTTTTACATGTCAAGAATTCTCACAGCATCATTAAAACACAATGTAATCTGCACCAAATTGAGTTGTTTGAGAAGAAATTAATTTTTTAACCCAAAAATCACTGAGGCTATGAGTTCTGGCATTAAAGTCTCACATTCAATAACATTTGAAGTCAACTGATAGTAATTTAGGATGCAAGTGTACTATCTTCGCCTTTGGTATATTCAAATCATAAATGTGATGGAGGAACATGGCTCCAAAATAAATACATCAGTTTTTGAACCTGTTCACTGACTATGAATCAAATATATAATCCCAACTGAATTGTTAGAAAGTTTTAATTCTTTTGACAACATCATAATTAGCTGTCAAATATGGAGTAAGCCTATGGTCTTTTGCCATCCTGACCAAGACCCCACCACAACCATGTGACCATGCCCAATGACATCACAGTAATAATCGCTATACAACTAGAGATGACATCTTTTGAATATTTTGATACCAGTAGAGCCTTAACAGAGTGGAACAGTAAAAGAGAGTGACAGATATTTAAGTGTTATGGAAATATGGAACAATGGCTTTTCCTCCCACCACCACCTCCTCATCAGATATCACATACACACAAAACTTAGATTAAATCCTGAAATCCTAGCAGTATCCCTGCAGGGGATATAACTTGACCTGACTCTTTGGTGTAGGATTGAAAGCACACATTTCAAACTTGTTTAGATCCAGAAAATGGTGCAGCTGTTATGGTTTTCTAAAAAATGTCGTCATAGAT
The DNA here is from genome assembly GCA_016617855.1 of Megalonaias nervosa. NCBI lineage: Eukaryota > Metazoa > Mollusca > Bivalvia > Unionida > Unionidae > Megalonaias > Megalonaias nervosa. The sequence continues at coordinate 55,795 of JAECUM010095469.1, forward strand.
GTGCCTATACTGATAAAAATTTGATCATGAGCAATTGGAAATTTTAAGTTATTGAATTTTAATATCATGGTGTTTGCACATGTTTACAATGGGAACTTAATTAGTACAGGGAGTCCTGAACTCCTGAGTTTTGTGCAGAAACACGGAATCCAAGCAGAATACATCCAAAAATGTAGAGGTTTTCTATCTGGGATTTAGTCTCCCCATTGCATTTCACACTGATATACATATTCCCAAACAATTAGCCTAGTAGCAGGAAAAGTAAGTGACAAATTTAGATACATATCATAAACAAGACAAATAGTATGTGGGAGAACAAGATCATAAGAATAGGCTGGAATGAAGAAATTTAATAAACAACAATATTGAGTAGTTGTTGTTGTTGTTGTTATAGGGTTTAACGCCATTTTTCAGCACAAGATAGGCTATACATAGCGGCCAGTATTAATGGTGGAGGAAGAACCCGAGGAAACCCCGGAAAGAACCACCAACCCACGAGAAGCTACCAGCAAGCTTTCTCACATACCCACATTGGCAGAGCCCGAGACTCGAACCCACGCAATAATGAGTAGAAGTGTGCCTCTTTTTTGATGTGTGTAACATTATTTTCTCAGGTTCAGGAAGAAACTGCATCAAAGGGAAGACAATAATGGGTGCACAGTTAACTAAACCAATGTGAATTTAGCTACTAAAAAGATGTATCAAATCGATTTTAACCTTCTGGTTATATCTGTTCTGGTCTGTTCCTGTCCATTCTGGTGATCAAGTCCACTGAATCAGTATGGTTGGCAATTTTTTTGGCAAATTTAAACATTGAAAAATATTTTGGCAGATTATGATTATACACTGTACTTCTGCCTCAGAGATGTGAATAATTTCATTTCTTGGTTTGTTGATTCTGGTCGTTGCTCAGTTCAAATGTATCATTAAAAAACATTGATGCATTCTCATACTTTGCTAAAAATATTTATTACACATGCACATCTCCAAATATTGGTGAATATAGCTTGAATGTGTAATAACAGTTCTGGTTGGAACAATGGACATTGTTAGAGAAACTTGAAGTGAGCTAAAATGTAAACTTTTCGGCAGCATGTGATGCAGGATTGCTCAAGACTTCTCCATCTCATATGCTCACCATGAAAAATCTATTTGTATCAACTGATGATGACTTTTAGGTAACTGTCAGAAAGGCATAATTGACGATATTCAAAGGTCTATAAAAATTACTAGAGTCAAAATTGATAAACTCATACAGCTGTGGTAAAAATGATGGACTAGTACCTTTGCTGCTGTTGATTAGTTAGTTGATTTAGTTTGGTTTGTTTTGTTGTTTGGGGGGTTTTAATGCCATGTTTCAACACGGCAGCCAGGACATTAGGTAGAGGAAGAACCCGAAAGAACACCAATCCAGATTGGTTGATCTGTGACAAAAACTCACTCTGTGAGATGTGCAAGTGATCTGTAAAAACAAGCACCTTAGTACATTTGGGCACATGGAGCCTCTGTTGTTTTGATGTTTATCTCTAACATTTGAAGTCATTTAGATACAAGACCTCAGGTTTCGATAGATCATTATGGCCTTTACACCATTTTCATATCAAGAGAATCTATATATGGCAGCCAGTTTTACTGTGAAGAAAATCCAAGTACTTTTGAGACACCAAACACCACTTATGTAGAACCAATGACCTTCCACAAGTAACTGGCAACATTCTCATGTACTCATTGGAGGCAAGTAATCAAATAACAAGCATCTAGTACCACTATGCCATGGAAGCCCCTCAGATCTGTATCACAAGACAAGCATCTTGTACCACTCTGTCATGAAAGCACCTCAGACCATAGGTATAAGTCTCATATGAAAGACTAGAAGTGGGAAATAGAACCTGTGACAACTTGACTGAAAGTGCAGAATGTTACTGCTAATCCATCAGTGATGATGATGATGCTGTTGACAATACAGTTAACTGCAGTGATGTTGATTTTACAAGTACTCTGGGAAAAAATGATTCCTTGACTTTCAACCATTTTTAAAAATCTAATTTATGACATAAAAATGTTTAACTTGCTATATTTCTTTTTTTATAAATTTATATTAGTTTTGCAACAAGGCATAAAAATAATGATGTCAGTAACTGAATTATATGTTCCTAAAAGAAATGAAATAATGTAAAAGTAGGCAGAAAATATGCGACATCACTTCCACAAGCATTAATATATTTTTCAGACAAATCATGTATTATAAATTTATCAAAACATGTATTAAAATAATAATAACAAGGAATCATAACATCTGACCACACATTTACAGCAATACAAAATTTAACTATTATTCAAATCAAAAGCAGCATGCCTGAAAACAAATAAAAATAGCAAAACATAGTGATCACTTTAGTAAACACACAGTTTAGTAAGGATACAAATTCATGATTTCTGTATTAGAATAGAAATCCCTATTATAAAATCTATATTCATGGACATTAAATTAGTAGATATTATGGGTCTGATCAATGACCCTTACAAATAACAAGCCACCAAGAAAATTTGTGATTTCACAGTATCAGAAACATACATGGATGACAGACCAACAAACAAAAGGACAAAAGATTGATTATAATGAATGAATACAAATAAAAATATGCAGTAGATTATATGATCTATAAGAATTCAGTAGATTACCTCTAGTCAGCTGTCAATTAAATTGCTTCTGTCCCCAACCCAACATGAAAATTGCTTCTGCTGCCCACTAACCCATAGCCAGAAATTATGTAAAAAAAAAAGTGCTTCTGTAGGGGGCAGTGTTTTCTTTACTAAAACATCTGATGGTGGATCATAATTTTTTAAAATTGCTTCTGTTGTTGGTTGACTGAATTTGAAAGTGCCTTCCCCCTGGGGGGTATATGTTTTACTGGAACAGCCCTTACCATCTGCCTTTTATTTCATGGTATATATTAAGTTTTGGTTGTTGGGGATTGTCTTGCAAGATCTTTAATCAAGGATTTTACATTTACCACTTTGTTTTCTGCATTTTGTTTGGCATTATAAAGAAACGATTGTGCTGGTGTTCTGTTAAACTCCATACACACATGTTGATATATATACACAACCTATTTTGAAATTTTACATTGTACACTTATGCATCAAAATAAGGTCACAGAAAACCCAGTTGTGATGCCTGAATTCTCAACAACCAATCAACTTTTCGTGTTGGCTGGTAAAAATATCTTTCTTTAACCTATAAAACCTCAAAAACTGAGTCTCATGAAGATAAATGATATTACAATATTTGGAGTTGTTTCACAAGCCTGCTAGTATGGAAGTCAACAACCAACTCTTTAATGGAGTCAAATATTCTTAGTAGATCTGTGCCATGGAATCAGGGATTACCATGCCTATGTCAGCAATTAGTGTGAGGACTTTCTGCATTACTCTGGTTTCATTTTAGAAAAGGTAACATTAATAAAATTCAGTGATCTGGAAAAATGAAAAGTTATTCTGAAATATTACCAAGTGTGTGAAGAAATGCTATGAATCTGCCGCTACAGAATATGCCTGGCTATTAATCCAAGCATTTATTATATGATGAACCCCTTTGAAATTGACACTTACGTATTGAGCATGATTTTGCACAGCAACATGTATTTAAGGGCTATTACAGCCTTGGGATTATCAATAGAATCATATCCCTCAAAAGCTTCATAAAAATAGGAGTATGCAGTCTTGAAATCCCTCTCATCTGCAGCATGTAGAATACCTGTAATGAAATGTTTAATGAAAAGAAGTTACACATATCCATTTTTCGAAGTACCACAGTTCTTATCATCAACTGAGAAACTTTTAGGTGAAATATTTATTATGTATTTTGCAAGTAAAACCAAAATCATAAAACAATCAATGAACATGTCTTGACTAGGTCATAAGCCCATAATCTGTAAATTTGAATAATGTAATGTTGTGAGGGGAATAAATTTATGCAACTGTTATAATGTCTAGTTTATCCTATGTCAGGGAAATCTAAATTTGTTTAACAGGAGCCCTTGTCATGGGATTGATGCTATAACCAGTAAGCTGTGGCTAACTGATTGAACTGTAAACATATCTGACTTCTAGAGCATGTCTATGCAACTAGAGTCCCTTTCAAGAGCATGCCTATGCTATAAGTATCCCCTTCAAGAGCAAGTATCCCTTTCTAGAACAAGTCTATGCCACAAGTACCCCTTTCAAACACATGTCTATGCCACAAATATCCCTCTCATGAGCCTGTCTATGACACAAATATCACTTTCAAGAGCATATCTATTCCACAAGTATCCCTTTAGTCATCATACACATGTCTATTCAGTAAACAAGAATTCTAAGGATACATCTACTACTCTGCCTGATACAGATATGACTTCTTTTTCAAACAGACCGTGACCATAATGAGAGGGTTGAGTGGATATGAAAGAGCATAGCTCTCTGACTCTTCAGGCTAAGTATGTCATCCATCCCTCTCAAAGTTTTAGACTTTTGACCATATATAAAAAAAACTTTACTGAAAACTCTTAACCAAGATTCTCAGATTGCACTGACCATGCCTGAAGTCAGAGTAGGGTAGGGATGTTTGGATATGAAAGGGAAGTGCTTACTGATTCTACAGTTTAACTACAGTAAGTTATTCCTCTTGTGGATTGGGATTTGTGACCATATGGACAAATTCAACTCAAATTGTAAGTAAGAATTTTAAATGACTTTGACTTTGTTTGAGGATTGTAAGTAGGGTATGGTTGGATATGAAATAGAATTGCTAAGTGATTCTATAGTTTAGGTATGATAATTATTCCTCATGGGGTTTGGGGTTTGTGAGCATGTGGAAAAAAATGAAACTTTAACCAAGAATGTAAAATGACTGACCTAGTGTCAGTGACGGAGATATGGTAGGAGTATGTAAATATTAAAGGACAGTAATTAATGATTCTAAAGTTCAAGTATAATATGATTAAACAGAAAAATTCTAACTGAAAACTTGAGAAGGAATTTCAAATAATCCTGAACCTACCTGACAGTGAGAAGAAGGGTGTGGGTGCATTTTTGTGAAAAGGGAGATTTTCCTAATCCAGTAGTCCAAGTATTATACCTTTTCCTCTCAGGGTTTGTGACTTGTAACCGTAAAGAAAAACTTCAACTGAAAGGATTTTTAAATCACCTTAACCTTGCCAGAAAGCAGGAGGATGGTAAGGAGGTGCATGAATGTGAAAGAGCAGAGCTTCATGATTCTATTCTTATTTTTCACTGTCTGCAAATGGAACCAATGAACATAAAGTTGAACCAAAACCTTAACAACTGCTAACATCTCTGCCGGGTTGTGATATTCATTTCTCACCCTTGTAAAAGCACCAGAGACAAGAAACCAGAATCCTAGAAATGCTGACTGCAGAAAATATTGAATTCAAATTTTAAAATCCCAGGCAGAACAAATTGCAAACATTTTAATGGTTGGAAGTATGTTTCTCTAAGCCTGGTCTTCAGTCCCACCAATAAACAAATGAATAAGTAAAATAAACGTTTTTCATAAACAGTGTATTGAACATTATCTCCAAAAATGTCCAAACCCTTCTCACAGTCTAACTTCTAGGTTTATAGGATTGTTACACAAAATCGTATTTGTTCTTTAGTTCTAGCTTTATTGTGTGTAAAACTGCAGAATATCAAAACTTCAGGAACTGAGCTTAAGTTTGAGATATTTCATTAAAACATATTTTAGAATACATGGCCTTAGGTTTGGTCTATCACCATTTTCAACCATTTATTTTTTACATTCCCTGCTACAAAGTGACTCAATGAGACTAAATTACTGTGACTTAGGCATTATGAAGTGATTCTGAATGCTGGACATCAAATTTCTATCGAAAGATGACCCGGCTCCAGTTTCACTAAATTTCTCAACATTTTTTAAATCAAGTTGACATTTTGCACGGTAGATAAAATACAAGAAAAAAACTTGTACATTTGGGAGTCCATTTGTTATTGACCAGCAAGCTAAGGAATTTCTCAAATCTGAGAAATCCTCACTTTTTCCTCATAAATAAAACTAAATTTCTTGAAATTGCATGATACTAATGTATTTTTATCCCTAATGCCTGCTTAATGTTCAGCAAAATACCTAAAAATTCTAAACCATGCAACAAAAATGATATTCAAAAATATCGATCTGAGAAAGAAGAGATGTTTAGTGAAACTGCGTCAAAACCAAAGTGATGTTTTGAGCAGAAGGTGAGCATCAAAATGATTCAGAGCAGATTGAAGGCTCAACATAACAAATAACTGTATGAAACCCAGAGTTTTCTGGAAAGGATTTTTATTGTTTTTTGTACAGTGACTTAAAATGTGTAAACCTGATAATCTCTCTGTCTGAAAAGCTGTGTCTTAGAAATTTAAATGCAAAAGAATGCATTTATGAATGATTGTGTGTGTTTGCCTGCAGTTGAAACTTTACCTGACTGCAAATCCAGTGCTGCCTGTAGTTTTGGAGGGCAGTAGATTCCATTGGCTGTTGTTCTACCTGATGTCAGTGCCGCTCTATGCACCAACAGATTAAAAGAAGGTAAATTTTAAAGATAGATTTGATGTCTTAACGATAGATTTTAAAAAGTGGTCAATATAGAAGTTTATCTAACATCTGCAAGTAAATAGATTTTGTTTGTGATTAAAATAATAATGTGCCTAGAGATCTTTCTTAAAACTTATAGCTCTAAAATATGTTATCCACTCTCATGTGACCATATACAGTGTGGCCCCATTATAATGCAGTAGTTGGGGTACATAGAACCCAACCATGTTATAGACCGAACTGTCTTATATCCAACCAAGTCAGTTAGTTGAAGAAAATGATGTATCAAAAAAATATGGCGGGGGGGGGAGGGGTAATAAAAGCAGGTGCAAAAATATGAGCGTTTGATTAAATGAAGACAAAATTAGTCTGAAATATACTTATATATTGACAACCTACAACTGTAAAGTCCAGACCATAATGTGTTAAGTACTGTATGAAAAATCCATGAATTTGAGTACAGATCATATGTATAAAACTCATGTATCAGTCACATCCCATTAGAAAAAACAAATAACACCTATAAAAGAATGGTAGCCATCATTTGATCTATATCCCAATTACAACAAACACATTACTAAACAATTCACTATGATCTTGTTACCAGTAGCACGTGGCCATAGTTGTTTACATTCTACATATATTTAAACTGGCCCAGATCTTGGTCAGCTGGAAATGTCCCACCCAGTCACATTATACTGACACCAGGCCAACCAGTCCTAACACTAACCTCTTAATGCTGAGCACCTTGCAAAGTAGCTGTAAGTAACATTTTTATAAGTCTCTGGTATGACTCGGCCGGGGTTAGTACCCGTGACCTCCTGCATCCGAGGCAGACGCTTTAACCACTAGGCCACTGGAGTGGTCCCTATTCATAGGGAAATGAAAACATGTGAACAAATTAAAAATTAACTGACAGCCAGATATCTATGCTTTCAAAAGACTGGAAATTTAATTTGCATTTTATGCTGCAGCTGGAAGTGATCATAAGCATAAACATTTTTCCTGCAAAATGGGAAACTTTCATGGCACAATAAACACCTTCTGGTCACTTTGGAAAATGGAACACTCCAACAGATTCCATTGCATTTAAGTTTGGTGCTGACTTCCTTTGATGAAATGCTTTATTTTTATTGAAGATTGTTTTGATGAGGAGTGCATGTGTTACTGAAGTCACCGCTGAGGAACAACTTTGTAGGACCAAACAAACACCCATATGTTATTCTGGTGGCAACATCAAATAACTGTAGAACAATGACTGAGACAGAAATTTGTTTTTCATTTGTTTGCATTTTATACAGAATGATTGGTGCTTCAAAGGTAATAAGGTTTCTTTGAAGTTTCTGCAGAGCTATTTTCTCTGCGTACATTTTTTAAAAAAATAGCTGTCATTTGGTCAATTGTAGTTGTTCCTGTTCCTGCCTCAAACGTTATTGATTGTAGCTAGTCTGGTAGCATGATTATTTGAATGTATTCACAGCATACAGTACTCAGGCCAAATGTCAGCATAAGCAGATCATGATATAACAATGCACTGTTAAGATGGTTTGTCAACATAAACAAAGGATTTGTTTATGTACCAATGGCTAGACTCCAGTGCATTTTATATCCAAGTTTGTGGCCTCCTTTCATGGTGCATTTGAATTTCTCCATTCCAAACACCACAAGATTGTATAAACATACTTAAAGAGCCAACAATGATGTCGCAAAAAACAAAATTGCCAGAAGGTATATTATTTCACCAATAAGGAAAACAAAATTGCAATTTGCGGCATTGGCGAAGCCCAGCAGGGTCCATGAATAAACTTATCACACATTATTTTTCATACTTTTAAGAAGAAAAAAATATTTTTAAATGTATGAGAAAATATATGTATAAGAAATTTCAGAAGCCACAACACAATCGTCTTAGACTTGAATTCATACACAATCTCTTCCCCAAAATGACAGTAAACCTTTCACACGTTATTTTTTGTACTTATAATTAGATAAATATTTTTTCTTGCACAAGAAAAATACATGCCTATGAAATTTTGGGAGCCACGCCACATTTATGTTATATCTGAATTCGTGTTATAATGTAACATGCTATAGCGGGGTCACACTGTACCATGTTAATTTTACAATGCACTTTCCAAAATATGATATTTTCATGGTGTTTAATTTCCATGCTGCTACTGAATATTACTTCTGATCAATTATATACTATCAGTAAAGTCTTATGAAATTTTCCCATTTTATTTTATTTTTAAAAAAGACTCTTTAATTGAAAATAAAACAGAAATTAATAAAAACAATATACATGATGTGCAAGTAAGTACAAAATATGGATCAGTCTCCCACCTAGCTTTTGGTAAGTTACTGAGAGCATGATACACTTTACTCTCCAACAGCTGAACCTCCACCAGCAGGGCTTTGTCATCAAGTTTCTTCAACTCTCTTAACAGGGAGGAGCCTGTTAACAGATTGAAATATTACTAGCGAGTGTTTTTTAAGCTCTGTAAAAGATGTTAATTATATACATAGGCTGACTGTATTTGATTCTGGGAAAATATTTACATTGTAAGGTACTGAGCCACTAAAGTATGACAAATATAAAACCATCATTACCATCCTAAACCCCTCAAATTATAAACTCTCACTCACGTTTTAATACACCTTGTAATATTTTGTCAAATTTTATTTGGTGTAAATTATGTATCACTGAGAATAATCATGATAATATTGGGGACTTTTGTTACTTGCCAAATTCAGCCCATCCAGAAAGTGAATAATTGGTCTTTCACATCTATATATCATGTAGACTATAATGGTACTATCTAAGGGAAAAAACTCCTCGGAAATAAAAGTATAATTACCTTCCCTAGTTCTCACTAGGTGACTACCCATATCCCCAACTGTTCATCTGTTTAAACGTGAGTGATTCAATGAGGATACTCACATTTTCAAGGAGGTATGGGAGGGTTTGTTTGCAATGTCACTTGGTAAGAATTGGAGAAACATTATTTACAATGTCCTTATCCTGTCAAGTACATTACCCAATCGCGGTAACATTAGAAGAATAGACAAGACAGGAGAAAATACAACAGTTCCAACCTCAACACTAGTAACCCACATTATAATCCCTATAATCATCATATGAAAGGTACGACAACACTGTTAAGAGTGAGGCAGCAGAAATCAAACAACACATAACTGCCATGAAGCTTTAATCAGAGGGCAAGAAAGAATGTAATTTCCTTATGAAAGAAAATCTGCAGTGAAAGTGTTAAACCAATAGCTGTGATAATGGACTGGCATTAACAAGGTCTGGTAGACATCTGCACAACTACCAACAGTAATACCAGATTCTCTTCTCTGCACAGTATAAAGCTGGAGAAAGTTGACTGTGCACAACACCCAATAGCCTCAATAAATGTCTTGCAAAGTCGCATTCAAATGCAAAGCTTGCAGGGACTGCTATTAATCTCATGCTAATGTCTTCAGCAGGTTATCTGATCATGTTGGATCTCCAACACTGGCAAACAATCACCCACTTCAGCCAAAAGGAAGAAGCTAGGAAGTGATGTCCTGCTTTCCCTCCTTAACAAAGGTGAAAAAGTCTCCTAATGACTCAACAAATGCTTTCAATGCATTTATGATAACAACTTCAAAGCATGAAACGAGTTTTGAAGTGTCATCTCTCTTAAAATATCAGGTGACGAAGAAAGTGGTTGATAACCTTCAGACTGACCACAGACAACTGGCCAGCATCATTACAACAGACCAAACTGGCATCCAATTCATCCTGCATGCAATTTGTTTAAAGGCTTGGGATTGGGAGACCAGAAATTGGGTTTCCCCTTTATTAGACAGCTTTCTGTGCTCTCAAGACTATTGCCATTAATATTACTGCTGTTGTCAAAACAGGTGCTGTTGATCAGAAGCAATTCATATCTCCTTCTGGCAAAGGTCACCTCAACACTGGGATTGATCCTAGTGTTTTAAGAAAGAAGGAAGGACAAGGTAAGGTGATACAGAGAGGTAATTTCTGCGCTGTTTACTTCTTAACATTTTAAATATTGCCTCAGGATAGTAAGGTATATCCAAACGGTAATGAACATGAGCAAGGTGTGGTGAGCTGCCCTATTAACAATTTTGGCAATGAAGCAAGAGGATGCCCATCCGTATTCACTGCCTGCTTTCTCTTCAAATCTGAAGACAACACGTAATACAAAGTCTAGCAAAGATACAGTCACCACTATATTTCTAATTAACTCTGAGGTTACTAGAACACTCTGCACTTTGAGGTTGCCTCGACACTTAGTGATCTGCCTTGTAAGGCAGATATGTCGACTACTGCTCTAACCTTGTCTAGGTTTCTAAATTTTACATGATAGGTGCCTGAATGTGTCTTATATTACTGGATTGAAAACAATGCTGTCTGCAGTTGGACAAAAACTTACAAGTGAGTATATATGGTATGTAAACAATAATCCTTTAATCTTTTTTAACACTTACTGATCTAATATCAACAAATCATGAGTTCTAACATGTACTCTTGGCCATAAATATATCAACTTAACTGCACAATAAGAGGGTTAAGCTATATGTGTGTGTGATTTGGATTTTTAACGTAACTTTAACAATTTTTCAGTCATACTGCTTCACTGTCTGCAGTGTGGCACTTTATAGTGATATCTAGCATGGGGGCATCATGCCGCAGACATGAGGCATGATGTACCACCCAGTCCCATTATCCCGACAACAGGCCGACCAGTCCTAACACTAACCCATTAATGCTGAGCACCTTGCGCGACAGCTGTTAGTACCATTTTTATAAGTCTTTGGTATGACTCAGCCAAGGTTCAAACCCACTACTGCCTGCATTCGAGGCAGACGTTCTAACCACTAGGCCACTGGAGCGGTCAGGTTAAGTTATAATTATGAAAATTTATGACTCACAAAGTGAAAATTTTCAATAACTGATACCCATTAATCTTAAGGAAATTTAAAAAAAAAAAAAAAAAGTTATTCATTTGCTGTCAGCTTCAAAATCAAACTTTATTGTGCAAATATTTCAAGACTTCATATTATCAATACAGGAAATCATTCTACTTATTCAATTTAAAAACATTCTTTCTTTTCTTTGTATCCTAAAAATTCTATTACAACTTGCAAGAAACTTACCAAGTTGTAGAGCATCCTGGTATCTCTTTGTGTCATAATATAGGGCAACTAAACGGGCCTGAAAATGAATCAACACGTGTAAAATAACTGAAAAGACAAATACAACTCTACGGGAACTAAAAATCTATCACTCCAATGATTGGCATCTTGAATAACCCCCTCCTCCCACTGTAATGCATATCATTTTAAAATGTCTGAAATGATCAAAGATCAAAGAAAAGAACCAAAGTATGTTCCAGCTTTGCTTTGTCTTACTTTATCTCTTGGACAAATAAAGGGAAAAAATATTTTTTATATATGAAAGATTAACACATAAAAAAACTTTCCATATCAATTACATCACTGAGGTGATAGTGGCTTAATGCTGCAACTATTAAGTTTCTTAGGTTTGATGGCTGGGGATGACAACCTGGACCTAACAATTTACTTTGATCTTAAGATAAGAAAATAACCACAGGGATTTAAGAACACAGATTCTGATTTGCTCTTCAGATAAAAAAATAAAGCACACAGATTTTGCTTTGATCTTAGAATATAAAAATAAAGCATATGGAATTTGCTTTGCTCTTCAGATAAAGTACATGGATTTTTAAGATCCTACAATTAGAATATGTCATTGAAATAATCATCATATTAACCATTTTAATAAGAAACTTTTATAAAATTTTAACATTTCATTTCATGCACAATAAAACAATCAGGGAAAAAAATCTAGAGTATTCACTGTAGCATTTTTAATGAATAAACATTTTTTTTTTCATTTTTGAAAAAAGAGATGGGAACCTACTGATGAGCACATTCAGTTGTGAACCTGTGTCAGCAAGAAGTTTTCTTAACACTTGGTGGTATCACTGACAGTAAGATGGACAACAGTATCCCAGTCAATAAATGGAAATGTTAAATGGCAAAACCATGTGCAGGATGAGGTACTACACATCAAGGCAGACCTGCCAACCCTAACAAGACCGTCTCAGTAAGGTAGTTGCTTTTTTCCATAGGTTTGACCAGTTTTCAGTATGGTGTAACAAAATATCATACAATGCCATTATAAAGTTGGGAAACATGTATTTAAAAAGTTAGGTATTCAGACTGATGTGGCGATGGTAAACATTATGTTCAACTAAAAAGTTTGTAAAGTACACACAGACCTTTTCCCACTAGTACAGTTGCACAAACTTCAGTTCCAAACCCAATGGAGCTCAATGGCTAGTAGCTATCCCTTAAGTTGATGTAATTCTTGGAACTTTTTCGATATTACATGATGACAATCATACCTCCTGCATGAGACAATCAATTCGATAGGTGAGTCCAAAAAATTTAACTGATGCCCTTCCTGGTTTTAGTTCATATGAATCTGAATATTCCTTTTTATTCTTCTGTACTATTAATACTTTTTAAGGGGCTTATTTTCCCTTTCATCCTGAACATGTATCGCTTGCTGGAAGCCATGTTTTGAAAATTCTATAATCAACAGTTTGATCATGCAGAAGTTTTTCATGAAAAAATATGTGCAGTTTAAAGCATCTGAGTTACTACTGTAATGGTAGTCTGGTTCCCTAACAAACTACACTATATCTAATATGAAACCCAGACCCAAATCAAACACAGATGAGCCAATTATCCGGATTTTACCACAACAATAATATTTGCATAGTTTTAAATCATAAGGATTGGCAGGTCTGTCAAGGTATAAGATTGCTCACAAAACAAGTCAATACTTCTTGCCACAATGAATGTTCTCCCTGTATACAACAGTGCGCATAAGCACATCTGGCTTTTCATTTCAATAATCCACTGTCTGGCAGTACAGTAGGTAGCATGTTACAGAATAAATTGTCAGTTTCATATATGGTTCATTCCAATTATGAAGAAAACTGATCAAGGGGTTTAAGAAATATAAGCAAATGAAGAAAAGCTTTAACCAAAACCATAACAAAAATTTTCTTTGACTGAACCCTTGACCCCAATGTTGTATGGATAAGTGAGGGTGTCACAGAATAAACTGGTTTAGTTTTACACTGATTCATGCCAAGTACTAAATATGAGAATTGATCAAAAGGTTTGAAAAGAAAATCAATTCTAGATCAAAGATGAACTGAGGACAATATCCTTCATTTCCGTCTGTATTGTTTAATCTTAGAGATAAGAGTGGGTTTTATTATTTGACCAGTTCACATCTGTATTACTGTGCAAACTATCTGCAGCACACAATTTAGATACTGTGTATTGTCATTACCTTAGCAGTTTCAACTACTGTTCTTTGAACGCTGATATGTTTTTGAATTCTGTAAATCTAAATTTTTATGCTCTATCGTAAGTTGAGGAAATTTTCATTAGGTATTTTACTGTATGAAAGTTACAGAATTCACTATGTGCCAATTTGACTTCAACCCTCACTTTTCATTCAGGAATTTGATTTTTTTTAAAAATCCTTCATTTTACATTGTGTTGGATAAGCAAATTCCACCCTTGTAGATTTCTATTAGAATCACTCCCCACTAATGTGGGCTCAAAGAAAAAAAAAAAAATCGTTCAAATATATTTTCAATCATCTAAATCTCAAATATTTAAATGACATTGCAAAATACAGACGTATCTTATATTATCGTTTAAGAGTAAAACAAATTCAATATTCATATAGTTTGCAATTTACAGGTCAAAGAAACATATTTCAAATAAACTTTACCTCTAAAGCCTGTCTCAAGAAAGTCCTTTTTTCATCTTTTGCCCATTCTATACATTCCTGGCATAATTCAACCTATAATAAAATAATACAAATTTCAATAATGATGACAACAGTCACTGACATACATATTCCCACATGTTAGGCATGATATTCCAAACACGTGTTTCTTAAATGGTAAGCAAAATAAATTACCCTTTTCCTCAAGACCTTTGGAAAGATCAGACTTTTTTCCCAGCAGTATATAATGAGAAGCAATGACCAACTGAATTCCCCAAACTACCATCCTTTTTTGAAAATTTTTCAAGAAATGTCCCTAAAAATGAAACAGTGGAAACATGAGTCCCTCAAAGGAACTGATGCTCTACTGTCTGAAAAGAATTTTCAGGAATTCAAGATAAGACCACTTCTTCCATTTAACTGTTTAGTGCTGAAACAATCTATGATATTCTTGGGCAACAAGACTTCAAATTAGCCACTGTGGCAGCCATGTTGGATGTAAGCCTGGTACCATGTTTATTTACAATCAACAAAAACAACATTAGATGACTTTTGCAGAAAACCCAATGCTGATATAATCATCCATTCAAGAGAATTAGAGAAAAGGTTTTCAATATGTTAATTTCAGCAACCATGTTGGATGTCTGCATTGCAGCATTTCCATTCAGGACCAACTAGATATCATAATTAATCTTCTGGTAAACAGTCCATGTCAATATGACTTTCTATTTAGCTGGAATAGCAATAAGATTTTCAAGATGGCTGCCATGGTGGCCATATTGGATGTCAGATCAGCAAATTTACATTTAGTACAACTAGGCACCATCATAAGTCTTGTGGTGAAAACCCAATAAAGACATGACTATCCATCAAGGAGGAGTAGTGGTAAGATTTTCAAGGTGGTCACTGTGGTGACCATACTGGATATCAGATAAACTAGACATAATGTGTGTGTTTGATTTAGATTTTTAACATAGCTTAACAATTTTTCAGTCATATTGCTACGATGTCTGCAGTGTGGCAGTTTATAGTGATGTCTAGCACTGGAGCATCATGCTGCAGACATATAGCATGATGTCCCACCCAGTCCCATTATCCTGACACCAGGCCGACCAGTCCTAACACTAACATCTTAATGCTGAGTGCCAAGCGAGGCAGCTGTTAGTACCATTTTTATAAGTCTCTGATATGACTCGGCCAGGGTTTGAACCTGTGACCTCCTGCATATGAGGCAGACATTCTAGCCACTAGGCCACCAGAGTGGTCCAACTAGACATGAGACGTTTTCGGGCAAAAAACCCTATGCCGATAAGACTTTCCTTTCAGAAGTAGCAATAACATGATCTTCAAGATAGCTGCTATTGTGGCCATATTGGATGTCAGATTGGCACCATTGTCACTTAGAAACAATTAGATAAAATAATTAGTCTTACAGACAGTGAAAACCCCATGCTGATATTACCATCCATTCAGGTGAAGTGACAAAATTTTCAAAATGGTCATTGTGGTGGCTTTAATGGATGTCTGAGTGGAAGTATTTTCCTATAGAACCAACTAGACAGCATAAGAAGTCTTCTAGTGAAAACCCACTGTCAATATGACTTTCCATTCAGGATCAAAAGCATTAACAAAAATTGTCAAGATGGCTGCCATGGCAAAAATAGTGGACATCATATCAGCACCATTTTCATTTAGGACCAATTAGACAATAGTAGAAGCCTTTCAGTGAAATTCCCATGTTGATATGACCATCCATTCAGAAGTAGTAGTTGAAACAAGATTTTCAAAACATAGGCCTAACAAGACATCATAAGAAGTCTTCTGCCGAAACCCTATGTTGAAATTACTTTCCGTTCACAAGATTTTCAAGGTGTCTGCTATAATGAACATCAAATATGCACCTTTTACATTTATTCACCAATAAGACATCATAAGAGGTTTTTCCATGAAACTCCCATGCTTATATAAGCAACCATTCAGGAGTAGTGATAACAAAATTTACAAGATGGCTTTGGAGGCCTCATAGGATGTCTAAGCAGCACCAATTTCATTTAGGACCAAATATAACTTGGGATTAACATGTCTCTGTATGAAAAGTTCCATGGAAATTCTCTAAGTTGTTAGTAACAGTATTGACAGCAAACTTATGCTTACGGATGGACATCAGATCGGGCAACAGGACATGCCATAATTTCTGCTGGACTATGACCAACAGAGCTAAATAAAACTAAACCCTTATTGTGCAATTTAACTGACCACATATATAGCCTACAAAATTTCAATTAATTCCTCCAAACAGTGTTGGAGGGGATGAATTCTCAAAATACCTTTTTAAAACAATTTTTCAAGTTATGTCACCAAAAATGGGTAAGAGTATAAATTTAAAACCTTACTGCACATTTATACCAACCACATATCAAGCCTACAAAGTTTCAGTAAAATGTCCAATCAGTGTGGGAGGAGAAGCAATGATTTAATAAAGACGGACAGAGACACATGGGCAATGACAATATCCTGAAGTGCAGGGATGGAAAGGATATTCTAGATGACACAAACTACATGTACAGACATGTTTTTAAAAATCTGCACACCTTTACATGTAAGACATCACTATACTACTGGTTGACTGACCTCTTTGCCTGTACCCGCTTCCATATCTAGAAACAAGTCAACCAGTGCCCTGACAAGTTTGGCTGCCTTGGCTTTGCTCACTAGATTTAGAAAGGGACGTGTGAACTTGATCAGAAGTGCCAGATCTGAAAAACAAATACAGTAATGCATCCAGACCTGAGATAAGGAAAGTAATTATCCTAATATCCTCATGTCCAATTAACTGAACATTTCTGATGCACACATTTAGTAAAATAAATACAATAAAAACTAACGGAAGGACCATGGTCTTGCAAGACCACCTGACCACCTGTCATGTAAGACAGATTGGTCATGCATTCATCAAAAGTGTTACCTAGTTTTATGATCTCCAACAAGAAACCACCTGTCTTGAGAGACAACTTTTGTCAGCAGGTGTGGTCACTCAAGATAGCTTTCACTGTGCTTAATTACCATAATTCATATATTCTAAGGAATGATTAGGATTTCAATGTTTAATTCTTAAAAAGTAGCTGTTTGGTAAAATTTCTTCATGGTAAACATACATGTGATAATTCCCAATTTTATAGAAAATTCCCGTGTTCTAAACACAATTCCCTATATATATATATATATATATATATATATATATATATATATATATATATATATATATATATATAGTGTATATAAAAAAGTTCTCATCTTTCAGCCTTAAAATTGGGTATTTTTTAAAATAAAAAATGTCTCACCCAACAGTATATGTAGAAAGCCATTGTATCCCATTATTTAGCATGTCTTAAGTCTCAAAATGAACTCAAATGCTATTAATTATCTCATACATCAAAAAACCCATCCTTGCAAACTTCTCTAAAGTTATTTGCTTTGATTTCTGGAGGTCCGAGATTTATCCACGAATTTCACAGAGGGGAGTTACCCCTTCTGCACTTTTATAAGAAGGAATTTTACATTTTTTAAACTGAAGGTGGGGAGGTCTTTATATGAGAACTGTATCAATGACAGACCATTTATAGTATGTTTCAACAAATGTATGTGTGATAAATAACTTATAATGAATACAGAAAAAATTGAGAGTTGTTTGATTTTTGCATTTTTGGCATAGCTGCAGTCTTATAACAATGGTGCTACCTCATATCCATTAGAACTGCATGTCACAGTAGAGACATGTTTCATTACAGTGCATAATAACAAACTGAATGCAAGATTCATGCAATCTGGTATCCTAGAATAAACACTGATGGTGCATTCTTTCATACATAATCCGATTATGTCAAGGAATGCATCAAATGTAATATTGATATGAATTACTCCAGTGCTTCATTCAAAGTGAAATTTTGTTAATATGCTCAAGCAAGATAATATCTTGGACATCCATTACCTCATTCCTGCACTGAATTCATAAGATCACAGTCAATGCATAACAACAACCACTTTTCTTTCCATTTCTGCAAAACACTGCTCATGTTGAGTTAACTTCCTTTAGAAGTAGATATGAATAATCAAAATCATTCTTTGTGAAACTCTGATTGAATTTATCCTTTAAAAAATAAACCTGGAATTATTATTATCCTTATTATAATGTCTTGTATATAAAACCACATGAATTAACTGTAGAACCATTAAATAATGGCTGTGTGTTGGGCATATTCAAATACACCTCTTGCTTAATATAAAAAACAACTCTCCAAATAAAAAACTTTTTTATTGTTTCAAAGATTTCTTTCCTTTGTCTATACAAACGCCTGTAAAATCTTATGGAATTTATGATGTAATCCTGTACCAGAAGAGAGCAGAATGTATGTATTTTTTAACTCCATGAAACATTAACGTCATCACATCCCATGATATGAATATCAGTGCATCATAAATCTGACACAAGGAAAAGATCTGATTGTATACTATCAACATTAAAACAATGGTCAATGTTGAGCCTCCCTAACTATACTTTATAGGGGTATGTTCCCATGCAATGAGCACTAGCTGATCTCTGTTGACTGAGCTTTTATCCAAACATTTTTATCTGATTTCCAAAACCATTATCACATTTGACAATATTTCCTTCTTTACTATTACCATGTTACTTTTTGTTTCATAATTCTCTATTATTTTTCCTGATCTTCCCTTAACCTTTGTTTTTTCCTCACCATTATTATTCTTCTCCACTATACCTGATTTCTTTTTCTTCTGATCTTTCTTTTACCACCATATTGTTATATTTTGTTTTATTCTTTATCTTTACTCATCTTTCTTCCAATTTAAAGCTTCCTCTTTGCCTTAAGTTTGTACACTTCACTTATGAGGGAGGTGTTATATATATATATATATATATATATATATATATATATATATATATATATATATATGCACAGAATACTGAACTTCTATGAAGATATAAATAGTGGCAAATCCATATCAATATCATAAAGTGAGTGCATGATAAATGAATTTTCTTTTTAATACCAAGTAATACTGAGGATTTTTTTTAAAAAAAAGGAAATAATAAATATATCTCTAATTCAAAAGTTTGTAGCTCTGATGTTGTGTCGGTGAAGCTCTTAAAACTGTCAGTTAATTACATTGTTGAACTACTGACTTACACAATATGTCCATAGCCACAAACACTTTTGTAGACAAATGAAAAAACTATTGTTATGCCCATTTTTAAACCAGAAGATGAACTGAGTGTCAATAATGATAGACCTGTATCTGTTCTACCCATTGCTAACCATGTTTAACATTTCATTAAATGACATTTTTTATCCAAAAAAATAACTTGATTATACTGTGTCAATCAGGGTACCATCAAAATCATTCCGATGAGAGAATACTGACTGATTTGACTCATCTCTGGTTAAATAATACTGATGACATACATTATACGTATATAATATTGCAAAGCCCTCACTGCAATGGTTTTCATCCTATCTCAATAGCAGATTACAAACTGTGAAAGGGACTGTCTCAGATTTTATGAAAATTTTCATTCGAGTACCACAGAGACCAATTCTACCCCCCCCCCTTTTCATATTATACATAAATGATTTTCCAAAGTACTTTAATGTTTATGAATTCTTGCTATCATTTTCAGTAACATTAGTGTTTGAATACCTCAAGCTTCTTCTCATTTCTTTATCCTCACTTATCTCACAATATATCTATTTAAGCCAGTGAGTGGAAATTATATCTATTTAAGCCAGTGAGTGGAAATTTTTATCTATTTAAGCCAGTGAGTGGAAATTTTATCTATTTAAGCCAGTGAGTGGAAATTTTATCTATTTAAGCCAGTGAGTGGAAATTATATCTATTTAAGCCAGTGAGTGGAAATTACAGCTACCTTATTCCATATAGATACAGCTGTGTTGGAACAATAGAATTTTATTCTTTTTTTAAAAGGGTTAAAATAAAACAAACATACAAAATATATTTTTATTACCATATTTCAGAAATAAAGTTGATTGATCAAACTGCTTTGTTGATCTTCAGGAATGAAACACTGTGAAAAAAAATGGTGTATGTGTGTTTGTGTGTGTGTCTGCATGTGTTTAGTTGCATCTTTATCATATATGGCTTACTTTTTGGTGGGTTTTTAAATCTGTGGTTTGGAGCAATAACAAAATCCACAAAAATTGATACTACAGTATATTATAATGAACATACAAACATCAAATTGGATTACTGATGATGTAGTGATACACGTTGGCAAATATATCAGAATCATTCTCTAATCAAGTAACTAGCATTTAAAAACCTTCTGCTTGTGATGTTTCTGCCAAGAGGGATCCCAGCTCCAAAATAACCTGCTCTTTGATCTTGATCTGTTCTTCATCATTTGAGTCTATGTTCCTCTTCACTATTAAAAAATACAAAAGAATTACAAAAATAATCAAATAAAGAGTTCTCAGTTCAGGAATTTTCTAAGAATTTAACATATACCTTGTTATGTTTATTGTAAAACAGGCTTTTGACTTATTTGTGAAAATTATGGTCTCTCAAGACAGGTGGTCTCTCATAACAGGTCATAATACTATATAATCAATAAATCTATGATTGAGAATAAGGTCTCTCAAGACAGGTGGTCTCACATAACAGTAGTCTTTCAAGACAGGTTTTACTGTAACTACAGGGTTAAAAATCTATATTGTCACCAAAATTTAGACGAGCTGTGGTCAAAACACAAAAGCATGGCCTTTATCAACTCATGTAATGTTTTACGTGTGAAAATTATACATATGTAGAATGGTGTTTCTCTGCAAAATTGAAATAGGCATGCAACATTAAAAAATACACTCTTCATGAATAAGCTTATTTGCAGACACCTACTCTTCAATTGTTTAAAAGTTTTACACTTCTCTGGTATTGGAAGGAAAGACCAGATGTTTTGCTGTAATGCACATAAATTTAGCATAAAACCTAGCATTCACCAACATTAAATATATATTAATGCAGGACTTGAATTTATGATTTATCGCACCAATCCACAAGCAGGAATTTACAAATTTTCTAAAAGTCACCTTGCCCAAGTCAAACTGACTGGAAAAGTCAAGTTGCCCTTGGGAAATTTGAGCTTGCCCCAAACATAATATCCCAAAATGATGAGAAAAATTAGGACAAAACAAAATATTGGATATTTGAAGGAAAACATGTTATGTTTAATTTAACTTTTGTTTTCTCTAAATCTATGTTGTCACCAATATGGAGCTGTCAGACATAATCAGGACTGACTTCTCACAAAATCTGTCCTTCTAAAAGTGAAAGGCATTTATGATAGATTACATATGGAGATTTATGTGATAAGGCAGTTCCCCTGGTCCCCATTTGTCCATATTCCAATTCTGGTAACAAGTTGGCTCCCCAATCATATATACTGAAATCTGTACATACCCTCACTTTTGGCTTGGACTTCTCATGAGGAATTCCTGTCATGAGTCAACTGTGATTGTGCCACTGACACAGGAATGATCATACCACGTTTGTGATATTGACATTTTGGTTGACTGAATTGGAAAAAGGTGTCATTGAGACAGCAGTCATTTGTAACCAGCGCACATAAAAGTAACCCTGCAGGATCAATTCCACTGCTGCACTGAATAACCCAAGGAGATGCAAGAACTCTCTCACAGAAATTCACGTCCTGTTGGAAATGACTGTGCAAGTTCGATAATCTGCATGACGCAGACATGAGGGTAACATACATAATTGAAATTGGTTATGTTATAACCTCCATATCCAGGTGGATGAAACACTATGATGAGCGAAGGTTAGATTTTTCCCAATGCATGAGAAGAATAAAACTTACCATATGTTTTAGGAGGAGACTGCCCAGATAGACTGCCATGGCTGTAGAGGAAGTTGACCAGAATAAGATGATGATGTAATCCATATAATTTGATAAAGATGCAGGAGTTGATATTTAGACTAAATAGGACTCAAAACTGGTAAACTTCTTCCGGTAGGCAAACCAAAGAAAGTTTTGCAAAACCAGGTGAATATGGACATGAAAAAAGGCATCTGTGAGATCGAAACTCATGGCATACCTATCCCTTCAGATGGAGGGACATGCCGACCTACAATTCAATTGGCTGGAATGGGAAGCCATAGAATGCCAAAACTGGATTAAGTTGAAGTAAGTTTCTTTATCATCATCATCATCATCATCATCATCATCATCATCAATCCCTTAACCCAAGAAGTTGCTGGGGCACCACAGTTGACTTTACAACCAATTCTATCCATCTTTCCCTGTTCTCTACTGGCCTTTGGAAATCTCCAAATCCCATGCCTGTCCACTCCTTAATGTTGTCTTCCCACCTCTTTTCATGTCTGCCTCTTCTTCTGCACCCTCACACTGTACCTTGCAAGATTGTTTTTGCCAGTCCAGATGATCTTGAGACATGACCGTACCATTTCAGTTTGCGCTTTATTACAGCGGTTAAGAGGTCTTCATAGGATCTGATGGCTCATTGGATCCTGTTGTGGACTTCTTCATTGGTTACATGGTCAATGTATGAGATGCCCAAGATCTTGCAGTAGCATCTCATTTCGAAGGTTTGAAGCCTTCTTTGTAGATCTGATGTGAGTGTCAATTTTTCACAAGCATACAGAAAGATGAATATGACAAACAAGTGCATCAGCTTTATTTTGGAACCAAACCAATGTTAGTATCTTTCCATATTGGTCTCAACCTTGTTATTGCTGCTGTTGTCTCGGCAATCCTGCAAAGTAGTTCTGGTTTGGAGCCCTCATCTGTGATAATTGATCCCAAGTACTTGAAGCCTGTAACTCTTTCCAGCTTCTGTCCACTGATCTTTATTTCTGCACTGATGCCATTGGTGTTGTTTGTCATCAGTTTGTTTTTTTTTGCGCTAATCTCCATACAGTATGCTGTGGAGATTGTGTCAAGGCGCTCAACCAAGTCAGCCAGTTCTTTTTCATCTGCTGCCAAACCATCAATATCATCTGCGAAGCGAAGGTTGGTGATTGTTCTTCCTCCAATGTTGACCGTGCCCTTGTGGTCATGCAAGGTATCCTCCATGATTCCTTCCAGGAAAATGTTGAACAGTGTAGGTGACAGTATACCTCCCTGTCTGACTCCAACTATTGTTCAAAACCAATCTCCTCTGCTGCCATTGATGAGGACAGCACTGGTGGCTTTGTCATTGAGGTGCTCAACAACCTGCACCAGGTTTGAGCTGATGTTGTACTTCCTCATAGCTACCCATAAGGCTGCATGCCATACCCTACCAATGGCCTTTTTGAAATCTATAAAGATGTGGTATAGATTCTGCTGATGCTGAAGATATTTCTCACAAAGGAGTCTGAGATTGAAGATTTGTTCTGTGGTGCTCCTTCCTGCTCGGAAGCCTGCCTGCTCTTCAGCAATAATTTTCTTTACTTATCTTCAGCATGACTTTGTTCGGGTGACAGATCAAACTGATGATTCTATAGTTTTGGCATAACTGTAGGTTTCCTTTCTTGGGAAGCATGATGACCATGGATTGAGTCCATGTGGTGGACCATTCTCCTGTCTGCCATATCTTGCTGCAGATTGTTGTTAGGACTGTGGCTATCTCTTCTCCTCCTGCTTGAATGAACTCTGCTGGTATGTTGTCAATGCCAGCTGACTTTCCTTTCTTTAGTGATCTAACTGCAATTTCTACTTTTTCGCGAAGAATGGGGTTGTCATCAATTTCTTCTGCCTGAGGGTAATTTAGTACTGCTCGATCTCCTTGGGTCTTATGATTGTATAATTATGAGCAGTATTCTGTCCATCGCTTAAGAATCTCTTGATCTTCTGTGAGGCATTTTCCTGATTTGTCTTGGATGGTGGTAGTTTTCCCTTGTTTATGAGTTGTGAGATCTTTCACTAGCTGATATGCCATTTTGCTGCCATTTCTACTCAGACTGTCTTCGATTTTGCAGCACTGTCTTTCCATCCAGGATTCCTTTGCCTTTTTCATGCTTTTCCTGATCATGTTGTTTATCTCTCTGTATTTTCTAGCTCCTTCACAATCTCTTTCTCCTTTTTTCAGTTCTCTTCTTTTGTCACATAGTTCAAGGACATCTGTTGTGACCCAAGGTTTCTTTGTTTGACGATATTCGCCAATGATCTCACTAGCTGTGCTAGTCACAGCTGTGTTGAATGTGGTTGTTAAGGACTCTAGGTCGGTGTCTTGGCTGTCCAGGGTTATCAAAGGTGCAAACTTACCACCTATCATTGCTTGGAAGGCTTCGGCAACTTTTGGATCTTTCAATTTTTCAAGGTCAAATCTGATTCTAAATTGGTTCAAGTGGAGGCAAAATGTTGTCATTAATAAATCATGGTCACTTCCAACATCTGCTCCTGGAAAACTTTGTGTTCTGGCAATATTCAGTCCTGTGCAGAATCGTTTTTTCACCAAGATGTAGTCAATCTGGCTGTGATGTTGTCCATCTGAACTGTGCCAGGTCCATCTTCTAGATGCCTTGTGAGGGCCAAATGTGTTGGCTAGCACAAGATTGTTGTAGGCAGCAAACTCCAAGAGCCTGAGTTCTCTTTTATTTGTTTCTGCATTGCAGAAGGGTCCACAGGTGCTTTGCCAGTTTGTCTGTTAACCAACTCTCACCTTTGCATTCCAGTCTCCTTGTACAAACAGAATGTCCTTCTTGGGTAAGTTGTCAATGACATCTTGCAATTGGTTATAAAAATTCTCCAGTTTGTTGTCATCATAGTTAGATGTGGGTGCATAGGCCTGTATGATTGTGATGCTGAAGGGAGTCGCCCTCAGGCAGATGGTAATGAGCCTGCTTGAGACTGGGCAGCAACCCATAAAGCTGTTCACAATGCCCTTGTGGACATGAAATCCAATGCCATGATTGTGTTTGTTCCCTCTTCCGCTAAGTAGAGCTGATGCCCTTCATCTGTTGTTATTTCACCAAAGTTTTTCCAGCGCACTTCGCAGAGACCAATAATGTTCCAGTTGTACCTCTCCAACTCATGTGTAAGTTCTTTCAACTTTCCCACAGCCCTCATTGTTCTAACATTCCATGTACCGATGATGATGTTGTCTCTCCCACAGATCTTGGTAGTGGGAGCACCAGTAGCATACTTGTCACCTCCGTCCTGGCATGCAGCAGAAGGCGCAGTCATTGTTGACCCAGGCTGTGACTGATCCGGTATGGAAGAAGTGTTAGTTGTCTTTATCTGGTAGGTCAAGAGCAAGATACAGCCTGGCGGAGTCCATCCCTCTCCAGACTGGATGACCACAGCTGAAATCCACTGATATAATGTGGCACGCCCTGGCCCTGAGCACATGGTCATTGAGCTCATCTTGGAGCCATTCCGCCCTGGCCATTGACTTCAATGACGGCCATTGACTTCACTGAGGAAGACTTCCGCCCAGTGATGCTGTGCTATCATCACATTATTTTACCCATAGTTGGGAGACTCGTTGGGGCAGGAGCATCTTATTCCATCCTGTACAGATCCAATGGACCTGTACCACTGCCCAAAGTTTGTTTAACAAAATGAATAAAAACATACTAATATTGAAGAAAGTGTTTAGAGAGCTTCATTTTGTTCAAGATACTTATCATCCTTTTAACTGATTTTTGCAATCCGGCCAACTGAATAGTAGGTCAATGGAACTCAGAAACATGTTTTGTTGCTTCTGTCCAAATATGAATTTATTAGACAAAAGACATCAGAGCAAGTAAAGTCCAACTAATGCAATCAGGTATGGCACTGGCTTAAAAAAAGTTGTGGCCAAAAAATTTGCCAACCTCAATATTTTGTCCCCCATTTTCAAAAGTGTTGCCATTTTCATAATACAGTACTATCCATTTATCTCGACATCATCAGAACCAAGGTAATATTGCTGACATAAATGGATGTTCAGACAAAGGGGGGGGGCTGAAAATAAATTGAAATTTCACATACAAGTGAAATTTTTAAGAGATGACCCTTCGTCAGTGACTAGGATTTATGCAGAGAGAAAAAAAACAGAAATTTTGATTAAATGAAGTTTGAAAAACACTTGTGTATTGACAACTTACATTTGTGTACTACACTCCACAATTAAGTAATATACATGTAAATAAAAAATCCATGAATTCGAGTATTACATCATATGTTAGAAAATTTGTATATCTGTCAAATCCCGTTAGAAAACACAACTAAAAGATATATATAAAAAACGCTAGTCCTCATTTGATCTATATCACATTGTCAACAAACATGTTTCCCGAAACAATTCACTCTGATTAGGTATTCCAAGCACTTTTAGGATACCAGCAAATACCATTAAAAGCACTAAGCTGTTGTTACCATCCTTAAGACCTTAATATGAAAATAAAATGTTGAAAAAAATCATGTAAATCGGTCAAATACTTTTCAAGATATGGCCTTTCAAAGTTTTAGAGGGACTTAGGAAATTTGCGATCCCCACCGAAAATGCAATTACCATCAACTTCGGATGAGTAAAAAAAAAATAATTTGATGCAATACAACAGTGGCACTTACTGCAAAGCTAGACAAGTTCCTTTTTATTCAAGAAATGGAAGCACTACAATCATACACAAAAAATTCTTTTTATTAGGTTCACTCTAAAACAGTAAAACTACAGAGGATGGCCTTACTGGAAAAGCCAGAAATTGAGCTTTTCCATGACTTTGCAACCTTGCTACAATAAGACTATGACATTCAAATGCAAATTAAAGTATGTTCCTGTGAGAAAACCTTCTGAAAACCATGCCAAATTATTTCTGGGCCAATGGGTATGAAACTTTTGTCGTACCAGATCATAGAAATCAGGAAAAAGGGCAAAAATCTGACTGTCCAAAAAAATGCAAAAACGACAATTTTCAAAAGGTCACAACTTTTTTATTTATTAACAGATTTTAATGATTCTTGTACCAAAATGCAGGGTATTATATGAAGAATTCATGCAATATACAAAGAGCGTCTACATTAGTGTGAAAGAAGGTTTTAAAGCAGAAGCAATATCTGAAAATAAGCAAAAATGGCAAAAACAAAATTTTCTAAAGTTTACAACTTCATCAATTAGTAACTGATTTTGATGGTTTTCGCACCAAAAATGAGCATATTACAGCCTTAATGCATACATACTAATAAAGCAAATATAATTTATGATAAAGCAAAGATAGGTTACAAAGTAAGAACCATTGACAAAGTATCAAAATCTTTCACTACGACTAATGTTTTGAAGATAATGTACACTTCAAACAATAGATACAATTGTAAATGTCATAAAGGACTGCTCTGTTTAATCTTACTGCAGGGCCAACCACTGATAACCTCATTCGTGTATCAAAAGGAAATGTGTGATATCTAGCATCTCACTGAAAGTTAGAATACTGTCTCAGAAAGAATTAGTACGGCTCTGGTGGCCTAGTGGTTAGAGCATCCGCCTCGGATGCGGGAGGTCGTGGGTTCTATCCCCAGCCGAGTTATACCAAAGACTTACAAAAATGGTACTAACAGCTGCCTCGCTTGGCGCTCAGCATTAAGAGGTTAGTGTTAGGACTGGTTGGCCTGGTGTCAGGATAATGTGACTGGGTGGGACATCATGCTACATGTCTGCGGCATGATGCCCCAGTGCTAGACCTCACTATAAACTGCCACACTGCAGACATTGTAGCGATATGACTGAAAAATTGTTAAAGCTACGTTAAAAATCCAATCACACACACAATATTGACTGCCAGTTGTATGAGATATTCCTGAATATCTGACGTTCATTACAATGTTAGTCTACATCAAAACATGCTACACAGCGCCGTTACTTAGGCAGTAAGACCCAGACGCCCAAAACATAAATATCAGCGTCGAGGTCTTACATGTAGGACTAGGGAGGCGTCTTACATCACGGGACTAAGGAGTTTACAATGTATATGAAGGGCTCACAAAGGTTTTTCAAGTTCAGTAGAGATATCACCAGAGAACCACCAAATACATAAAACTTACAAATAATTACTCACAGCTTCTTATAAACTCGGTTACAATGGGATTTAGGCTCATTACAAAAGCGCGGGGTGGGGGTGCATGAATAAGCTAAACTGTAGCACTGCGTGCAAGTAACAAAGAAACTTCAGTCCGCTACAGGAAACCTATTCTTATACACATCTTTTAAAAATACGATGTTGCATTTACCAAGGCTATACAAAATTTCAATGGCATTTGTTTTGTTGGTTATCTTTAACGTCTGAGCCTTCTCTAATTCTTCTGCAGTTACAGTCATGATTGTTGACTTGCCGTCTGATCACGGTGATTTAGGAGCATGAATAATCGTGATCAACTTTATTTTTAGCACTTTATTGACTTGATAATAATGCAGATCTGTGTTAAAATTTGTTAGTATATTACTATCATTATTAACAAACTTGGTAACCAGTCAGAAAAGCAAAATATACTTTGTTTCAATAAGATATTCTCAATATACATCTACGTGTACATTTAAATTAAAACTAAACCTAAGACTAAATGTAATTCTAAAGTAATTACGAATCAATTCTATTTCGGACATTTTGTTAATTTCATCATGTATAATTTAGAAAAGAAACAGTAATAGGAATATAATTTGAAATGTCCGAGAAGTGAATAAACTGAAATAGAAGTTACTCAGGGTTCAAAAGGGCATCAACTAGTAGGGAGGATGCAGCGTGTTAAACTAGCCGGCACAGACCTAAATGTGCCTAGAATTTGTATAGGATGTTGGCAGATGAATAACAACCAGGCACACACATGGGAAGCCCAAACATTAGAGGCAAGTAGCCGAAATATTTTTAAACTACACATGTACACAAATCAGTTAATTTTTGCTGGACACCTAGTTTTCGTTAATTGGAAATAATATTGAGTCTAGTACTTGTCTCAATTTTGATATGACAGCTGCGTTACCAATTGTTACGAGTCTTTTAGAGTAACACTTGAAGAAGTTTTTTTAATTGAATATTGAAAGTATTTTTAAGTGAAGTGACGGAGAATAGCGGTATTTAAAAGTTGTGCCATGTGGGTGGTATAGTTATCTCGCTGATGTCAGACAAGGACAGGTCTTATCTGTTCCATAGGGGTCAAAGTTCGTGAAAGTCAGAAACTTTATATAGGACAGAGAATGGCGGCTGTCGTTTATGGAAAAGAAAAGTCTTAGGAATGAAATAATGAAGTACCTTTTAATTTTAAATTGCATTTGAATACTGTACTACCTAAGCACAAGAAAAGTCCAACAATATCATATATATATATATATATATATATATATATATATATATATATATATATATACACACACACACACACACACACACTTTAACACCTATCTTCCATAATTCTACTTCATTTACCATGTTATTGTTTTACTGGCATGAAAACAAACATTGTAGCAGTTGAATAAATGCAGCTTGTAGGCATGAAACAGTTTTGTCAGCACATGATGGTAGGAAAAAATATTTCAGTACATGGTTTTTGGGTAGTATTGAATATACTCTCAAAGCACTTAAGAGAGAGAAAGGCTAGAACTTATTCTATAACAAGAGAATATATATATTGTTAGCATCCGTTAGTCTCGAGAGACAGTGGAAGTGCGCCCATGAGAGATGCCCCAGTTGGTGGTTGTGCAGCGTCTGCTGTGGCTATAGATCCCAACACAGGAGTGGCTGCACTTGAAGGTTGAGTCTGGTGTGGGTTGGAGCTGCTTCTTCTCTGAGATCGCTTTTCATCGGCTAGCAAGCGTAGCTTGTCCTCACCGGCTTTCAGACCAGTGATCAGAGCATGTCGCCAGCTGGACCTGTCTAGAGCAAGCTCTTCCCAGGTGTTGACATTGATGTCAAGGACTTTCATGTCGCACTTGCAGACATCCTTGAAGCGGAGATGTGGCCGTCTGATTGATCTTTTGCCAGAGGCAAGCTTCAAATAAAGGTCTTTGGGGATCCGTCTGTCATCCATCCGACGTACATGGCCCAGCCATCTGATGCGACATTGGCAGAGGAGTGTGACCATGCTGAGAATCTTGGCACGTTAAAGCACCTCGTTGTTTGTCACTTGATCGCTCCAGGTGGTCCCGAGTATGTGTTGGAGGCATCGCATGTGAAAGGCACTCAGTCTTTTCTCCTGTGAGGCATACAGGGTCCAGGTTTCACTGGCGTACAGGAGGGTGCATAGCACACAGGCACGATTCATGGAGACCTTATTGTTCAGGCCAGCATGCAGTTGTTCCACACTTTCTGCGACAACCTGGAAAGAGTTGTTGATGCCTTTCCAATCCGCTTATTGAACTCAACATCGAGTGAGAGGTTGTTGGTGATGGTAGAGCCAAGGTACGTGAACTGAGTAACTACCTCTAGTTTGTAGTTGTTGATGATGATGCTGGGGGGATCTGCGTCCTGAGCCATCATGTTGGTTTTCTTTAGGCTGGTGGTCAACCCAAACTCATCGCATGCTTTAGCAAAGTGATCCGTCAGGCGCTGTAGCTCAGCTTTTGTATGAGTGGCTAGAGCAACATCGTCTGCAAAGAGCACGACCCTGATGGTTGATTATCGTACTTTGCTCGTTGCCTTCAGTCGTGCCAGGTTGAACAGTCTGCCATCTGATCGCGTGTGCAGGTAGATCCCTTCTGTGGACGTCCCAAATGTGTACTTGAGCAGGACAGCGAAGATGCCGTAGAGCGTGGGGGCAAGGACGCAGCCTTGTTTCACTCTGCTGCGGATGTCGAAGGGGTCGGACGTTGAGCCATCGTACTGTGCTGTGCCTTTCATGTCTTCGTGGAAGGACTGGACCATGCTTAGCAGCTTTGGAGGGCATCCAATCTTCG
The DNA here is from genome assembly GCA_016617855.1 of Megalonaias nervosa. Lineage (NCBI taxonomy): Eukaryota > Metazoa > Mollusca > Bivalvia > Unionida > Unionidae > Megalonaias > Megalonaias nervosa. Next base: position 87,152 of record JAECUM010095469.1, read on the forward strand.
CCAGGGCTGTGAAGAGTCCGTCTCTGCTGACCAGATCGAATGCATTGGTGAGGTCTATAAGGGCCAGGAAGAGGAGTCTGTGTTGTTCTCTGCACTTCTCCTGCAGTTGCCTGATGGAGAAAATCATGTCGATTGTGGACCTCTGTGCGGAACCCGCACTGCGACACTGGATACACTCTCTCAGCAAGCATCTGCAGTCTGTTCAGGATGACGTGTGCGAAGACTTTACCCACGATGCTGAGAAGGGATATGACCCTGTAGTTGTTGCAGTCACTTCTGTCGCCCTTGTTCTTGTGCAGGGTTATGATTTTGGCATCTCTCATGTCCTGGGGCACTGCACCTTCATCCCAGCACTGGCAGAGGAGGTCGTGCAGGTTTGTGAGCAGCACGCTGCAGCTGCACTTGATGACTTCTGCTGGGATGCCATCCTTCCCTGGGGCTTTACCTAAGCACAGTTTCTCTAATGCCATCTTTAGTTCTGCCACAGTAGGTTTCTCGTCCAGTTTGGCCATAAGAGGGAGGTTTTCAATGGTGTTGAGGGCATCGTTGGTCACATGGTTCTCACTGGAGTACAGTTCAGAGTAGTATTCCACCCAATGCTCCATCTGCTTGCCCTTGTCATGGATGGTATCGCCTACGGCAGACTTCAGTGGTACTGTCACTTTCTTCGTGGGACCCATTGCTTTCTTTATGCCATCGTACATGCCTATGAGATTTCCGATATCTGCTGCTGACTGGATGCTCTGATAGACCTGAAGCCAGTATTCATTGGCGTACTGCCGTGCTAACCTCTGCACTTTGCTTGTGGTAGTCCTGTATGCCTGTAGTGTCCTCTGGCAGGGGGATCGTTTGTATTCCAGGTGGGCAATGTGACGCTCTTCTATGGCTGACATGAGTGTGGCGGAGTTGGCCTCAAACCAGTCATTGTTCTTTGACTGCTTCTTGCCAAAGATCTGTGTGGCTGTGCTGTACACAGTCTCTCTGGTGTGATCCCATCTCTCTTTGGCACTGCTGTAGGGAGGTTCTGAATTGAACACCTTGGAGAGGGCATAAGTGGATTCCTCAGCCTTGTCTGGATATGACGTCTTGCTCACATCAATGCGTGGTTTACCGTCTTGCCTAGAGCAATGGATCTTCTTTGGCTAAAGCCTCATTTTGCAGCACACCAGTGAGTGATTGGTATTGCAGTCAGTGCTATGGAAGGTACAGATAAGAAGCACACCCTTCATGGCAGACCGTCTTGTGATGATCAAGTCCAGCTGGTGCCAGTGTTTGGACCGGGGATGCCTCCAAGACACTTTGTGCTGTGGCTTTGTCAGAAAGAATGAATTGATGATGCTGAGGTCGTGGTACAAGCACATCTTTAGGAGTCGCTGCCTGTTCTCGTTCATCTTCACAATGCCAAACTTACCAAGACAGGAAGGCCAAGAGTCATGGTTGGCACCCACCCTAGCGTTACAGTCACCCAGTAATATTAAGTTCTCTTCCTTGGGAATTTTGTCGATGAGCAAGTCTAACTCATCGTAAAACTCATCCTTGGTATCTGCAGTGGCGCTTAGTGTGGGAGCTTAGATGCTGATCAGGTTGACAGGCCTGGTAGTGGTGTGGAGGCAGAGGGATAGCAGTCTTGCGTTTCCTTGTTGGCAGGGTTCTATCATCCCCAGCAGAGAGTTCTGATGGCGAATCCAACACCAAACTCTCTGGCTTTGTCGACGCTCTTTCCTTGCTGGAAGTATGTGTAGTTCTTTTCTCTGAGGGACCCAGAATCTGGTAACCGTGTCTCCTGTAGTGAGGCGATGTCGACCTGGAGTCTTGCAAGTTCGTCGTTGATGACTGAAGTCTTTCAAACATTGCTGATTGCCTGGAGGTCATCTGAGAGCCCAGTCAGCATGGTCCAGACATTTCAGGTACCTAGCTTGAGGATTGGAGATTTCCTTGTTGGTTTTCTTTTGTTGTTTCTTGGTGCAGTAGTTGCAGTCCGCTTGTCAGGTACTTGCATATCTTAAGCCTACGCACCCAGCAAGGCAGGCAAACTGTAGCGGGACGGCACCTTGTTGGCTGGGGACTGCCCAGCTTGAGGCGGGCGGTAGCTGTCCAGTGAGACCTGTTGGTCTTTCCCACCATTGGAAGCAACCCCTGGCATCTGACTGTACGCCAATCAAGCGGTGACTTATAACCGGTAAATTGTTGCTTCCTGTGTTGTGTCAATGCTGTGAGGCGAAGCTGGAGTGTCCTCTCCAGGTTGCAAGCCTGGGCAGGGTGATATGGAGAATCAGCTGTTGCCCATGCAGCTGATTCCCCCTCTCCACGCAGCTGATGGATCCAAGGAAAGGACAAGCCGATACGTCATGGTACCAGCGACGTCGCAGGAGTTGCCAAGATGACACTGAAAGCAATGCCAAGTCACCTTAGGGACTCTGTCTCCGGATTTTCTGTTGGGGTTTACTCCCTTAGCCTTTCCCATGAGAGGGTATAGTCACAAGGCAGCGGAGGTTTGAAGTCGGAGTCTACCTTCTCCTAGGTGGGTGGCCACCAAAGGTTAACGAGCCCCATCTGCCTGAGGCATCTGGTTTTGAGGTGCCAGAAACTCGCCTGTCATCCCTTCTCCAGTCAATTTAAACCGGTTCCGCCAGGCTTAGTAGTTAAGCTACTCGTGAAGGCCTGGAGCCGGATTTGGTTGTCAGAGGCGTAAGCCATTGAGGGATTTCCAAGGGAAGTGGGTGCTTGTCTCCCACATCTGCCCCTGGCGATAACAACCCTTGGAACCAATATATATATATATATATATATGTTAAAAGTCACAAAAATACATACATAACATGATCTACTTATCAACTAATATATCTCATATGTAGCCAAAACCTAGTACACTGCAGGATAGATTTTATTATAGTCACCTACAGTATTACTAGGGCAAGCAGGATGGAAAATTGAACAGCCTCCTAGGAGATTTGAGCTTACACAAACATATGTCACATAATATCAAAACAAAATTTTTAAAATATAAGGTAAAATGAAGTATTATATATTTTCTTGAAATTGTGCTATGTTTAGTCTCCAAATAAAAAAAATTATTATTATTATTATTACTATTATTATTAACTACTTATGCCAGGAATTGAAGTTACTAAAAATGTACTTTAATAGTATGTATCATTGTTTACAGAGATGTACATCTCTATTTTACATACATGTATATGTAAATAGAGATGTACATGAGAAAAAAAACGGAAGGAGTTGAATGGATGGCTGAAGAATAGAATAGATTGTTTGCTTATAAGAATGAATACTTGACAGGGAAATTAGAGCAGTTTTGTATTAACTAATTTGCTGACACAGTGGAATGACTTGAGAACACTTATTATTGTAATTGCAATTTCTTGCCAAATAGCAAGTTTGATATTGTCAATTATCTTTAAGTAAATGCATCAGTTGTTGATGATAAACACCTTTTGTGGATGGCAGATATTCCAGTTTATTTATTGTGCTTTTCAAAAAGAGAAATCCACATGGCTATTCATTTGAGACAGTTGTTTTTTATATCCAAACACACATGTAACAGAAACAATCTTTTGAGTTTATATAATTAACAATTATCACCTAATTGCCTTCAAATCAGTGACATGCATGAAAACAACCTTGATATTGAGAGACATTCAGTTAGACCAGGATAACAGTTAGTAAGGAGCCTGCTCATCTACTGCCTATGATTAAGTTAGGACTTGAAAGTCAGTGAATCCCATATATAAAAATATTATGATTAAAAAAATGTAACTAATTTGCTAAAATATAAATATTTGTCAAAACTTGCAACAGATAGTAAGCATTATCAGGTCTGTGCAAGAAAACGTAAGACTGACCTTGACACTAACTTCAGTATGGAAGTGTCAGATTTCAAGAGCATATTGGGGGTTGTTGTTGTACATATATGTAACAGAAGCCTGTGGTACATGTAAACATGGAGTCAATACATGGTGAGTTTGCGCAGTATAAAACAAAATATAAAGCATTACAAAACTGAACATGACACACGATTTTTTTTTTTGCCCACAGGCAAGCATTTTGCAGACTTAAGCTTGTCCGAACCAAACTTGAGCTTGCCTTGGGTATCAGGCAAGTGAATTTGTCAAGCCTGGTTTTGAGAAATGATCTAGTTTTTATTTAATGCACCAGTCATCATTAGCCTTGTTTCTTTCTTAATCTAGTGTTTCCTGTACATTTATTATTCTCAAATATGGTCTACAGAAGATATTCTTGATGTTAACTAACAAGAGAAGAAAAGATTGATTTTCCTAGTGGCAACTGAATAACTAATTTAATCTATTTTTAATTACCATAATATAATCTAGGTACAACCAGCAGTTGAAATTCATTGTAATGTATTGTATCCACTGTGCTTATCATAAATGGTGAAATGAATAACATGCTGTGTTGAACTTAAGTTGACCTTGAGCTATGTAAAAAGTGCAGCTGGTTATTTGGAGCAGGTCAGTGCACTACAGTGATTTCCTGCTTGTTTAATGGTTTAAAAATAAAAATAAAATTGTTTTAGATATTATTTATTCTTGACCTGCCAGTACCCAGTGTGGTCCTTTAATTCAGCTTCTTACTGCCAATTTGAGTCCTGACGAGTGCTCTTACTAGAAATTCAGGATAGGGAGTCAGGGGACACCCACCCTCCATCTCCAGTCTAAATTTGGTGAGTTGAACTCAGAATCTGAAGTCAAACTTAAAATTTCACGACTTAAACATATCCTAAATAATATCATGTTATAGTAAAACCTGTATTGAAAGACCACTGCTGTGAAAGAGGGCCTGTCTTGAAAAACCACTGCTGTGAAAGAGGGCCTGTCTTGGAAAACCAGATACTTTGTGTATGAATAAATTGGTTTGATAGAGAAATGACCAGTGCCATAGCGGGCCATGCCAGTGATAAATTGTTATGATCATTATTTTAATATATTAAAAAAAATGGTTGATACTGTTTAAACCTGGCTATTCCTTTTTTCCCCGTAAAATTATGCTTGTTTATGTATGGCATCTGTTGTTATAGCATTCGTTGTCATTACTTTCTGCGCATTTCGATCTTTCAACAGTAAAATCGTGTCCATTTTTAGTGAGATCCCTTGCTTGACATATGACCCTGACCTTTAATAACAGTTGCTGGAACATGCTGTCACGGTGAAATGCAATAATTTCTGAAAATTGGCTTCTAAAGCCTGCCATATGCCTTCAGCTAAAAGGGTGAGTGTTGGAATGCAGGAAGGTCTGTGCAATTACATTGTTTTAACTTATAATAGTCGATTTTCATTTGGGGTGTGTAAATTTTGATCGGAAATCAAATCATTTGGGGGGGAGGCTTGCTATTATTAGGGTGTAAGGCATTGATATAGATAAAACTTCACATCAAATGACCTGAAAAAAGGAACCAAAAGTAGTCCGCAGAATTTATCGATCAGTATCATGTGACTGTTTATATCCAATCAAAACTTAGAAAACATGGTCAATTCATAAAAATTGGAATTCTTGATTAGTACTACAAACTTGTGAGATTTCTTTGAAAGGTTTTTATGGAAATATAAAGCACTCATCTCTAATATTAGCAGGTGGAAATCTAGCACCCACTAATGGTATTTATCATCTGTTTACATGACCAATTCTTTCTTATTGTTTGGCAAATAATTAAATGGATCATGTGTTCTCAAATCATTCTCAGAAGTTGGCCTGAGAAAGATTGTTTAGTGGCATGTCATCCAGTTTTCAGCCGGAAACAGACGTGAGTGGAAATAACAGTAACACTTCACAGGAAAAGAAAAATAAAAGGGGTGTGTGCGTTCATGATTTGGATTTTTAACATAGCTTTAACAATTTTTCAGTCATATCGCTACGATGTCTGCAGTGTGGCAGTTTATAGTGATATCTAGCACTGGGGCATCATGCCACAGACATGCAGCATGATGTCCCACCCAGTCACCTTATCCTGACACCAGGCCAACCAGTCCTAACACTAACCTCTTATGCTGAGCCCCTAGCGAGGCAGTTGTTAGTACCATTTTTATAAGTCTTCAGTATGACTCGGTCGGGGCTCGAACCCGTGACCTCTCACATCTGAGGCATACGCTCTAACAACTAGGCCACCAGAGTGGTCAAATAAAGAGAGGATTCATCGATATTGGAATATTTCATTGAGGGACTCAGTTTTACCTTTTTTTAAAAAAAAAACTGGATTTTGATGCTCAGGTCTGTATGATCAGTAGAAATTAATGCAGATAAAGAAAAAATGTTATGATACACTAAAATTAAGTTCTGTCCTGACTCTTTAATTTTTAAGTTTAAGGTCTTTACCAAAACATATTTCTGTCTCACTCTGTCTCAAATCTATCCATTTCCTAAAGCCTTGTCTACCTATTCGTTTATCTCTCAGCTTTTATAAATGTACATATCTAACTTTGCTATTCTATTTGCTGTATATCTGCATTCTAACCGTTCTTTTTTTTTGCTATCTATTTATCTCTGTACTGTATACATGTATTTTTTAGGATCACTTAAATTATTAAGATATTGTTTTAAGGTACAAACAAAAATAAAAACAAAATGA
>JAECUM010095470.1:0-15000 GCA_016617855.1 Megalonaias nervosa
ATATATATAATGCACAATATTTACAAGATGAGGTGTCTTTGGACAACAAATGCTGTTAAAAAATAGAAAATTGATTTACTGCTACAATAAAATATGTACAAGGCTTCAGAGATGAGTACATACAGGATTCATACAAATAGTAGTAGTGAATATGTTTAAAACATTATAGGTGAGTACATGATAACAATGTTATAAATAGAAGTATAGAAGTAGTACTTAATTAAACAAAATCAAGCAAATGATTGTTTTTGTAGATGTTGACTAAGAAGCTCTTCAAACAATATAGAATGACAGCTAGACTAGTCTAGAATTGGTTCAACAGGAGCGAGACTTAACAAATTTCAACACCTACTTCTCCTTAGTACCCAGATGTGAAACTCTTTGGTCAGTACCTTTGCATATACAAAAGTAAACCAAGTTACGCCTCCAACAGAAATAACCTCCTATCTAAAAACCAAGGAAAGTCTCCAAGAGAAGTAACCTTGCATATCTAAAAACCAAGGAAAGCCTCCAAGAGAAGTAACTTTGCATACCTAAAAACCAAGGAAAGCCTCCAAGACAAGTAACCTTGCATATCTAAAAACCAAGGAAAGCCTCCAAGAGAAGTAACCTTGCATATCTAAAAACCAAGAAAAACCTCCATGAGAAATGATATTGGGAATCAAAAAACCAAGAAAAACCTCCATGAGAAATAACCTTGTACTTTTAAAAAGTAAACAAAGTACAGCCTCCAAGAGAAATAACCTTGTATATTAAAAAATAAACCATTTAAAACCTCCAAGAGAAACATCCTTGTATATCTATATTTCAACCAATTCCCAACAGAACACAACCCTATACATCCTATTACTTTGAATTTCATCCAAGTGTAAAACATAACCCAACCCTATACATCCTTCTACCTTTCATTTCACCAATGCCCCAAAGTACCCAATCATATACATCATACTATTATGAATTTCAACCAATACCCAACCATGTACATCCAACTATTTTGAAGTTCAACCTATTCCCAACACAACCGAACTCTATACATCCTACTACTTTGAATTTCAACCAATACCCAATCCAATTTTATTCTACTACTTGAATTTCAACCAATACCCACCCTTATACATATTACTTCTTTGAATTTCAACCAATACTCAACCTTATACATCCTGCTACTTTGAATTTCAACCAATACCCAACCTTATACATCCTGCTACTTTGAATTTCAACCAATACCCAACCTTATACATCCTGCTACTTTGAATTTCAACCAATACTCAACCTTATACATCCTGCTACTTTGAATTTCAACCAATACCCAATCCAATTTTATTCTACTACTTGAATTTCAACCAATACCCACCCTTATACATCTTACTTCTTTGAATTTCAACCAATACCCAACCTTATACATCCTGCTACTTTGAATTTCAACCAATACCCAACCTTATACTTCCTGCTACTTTGAATTTCAACCAATACCCAATCCTATTTTATTCTTCTACTTTGAATTTCAACCAATACCCAATCCAATTTTATTCTACTACTATGAATTTCAACCAATACCCAATCCTATACATCCTGCTACTTTGAATTTCAACCAATACACAACCTTATACATCCTGCTACTTTGAATTTCAACCAATACCCAACCTTATACATCCTGTTACTTTGAATTTCAGCTAATACCCAACCTTATACATCCTGCTACTTTGAATTTCAGCCAATACCCAATCCTATTTTATTCTACTACTTTAAATTTCAACCAATACCCAATCCTATTTTATTCTACTACTTTGAATTTCAACCAACACCCAACCTTATACATCCTGCTACTTTGAATTTCAGCCAACACCCAATCCTATTTTCTTCTACTACTTTGAATTTCAGCCAATACCCAACCTTATACATCCTGCTACTTTGAATTTCAGCCAATACCCAATCCTATTTTATTTTACTACTTTGAATTTCAACCAATACCAACCTTATACATCCTGCTACTTTGAATTTCAACCAATACCCAACCCTATACATCCTACTACTTTGTAAATACTACTTAAGGATTATCACTTGTGAACTGGTTTTAAAAAACTGATAATTTTGCATTGTTACTAGTACAAGCAATGCAAACTCATTTTAAAAACTATAAGCTGACATTCATTTTCATGCAATCCTAAGTAAGAGTCCTTTCACAGAAAACTAAAGGAAAAAGTAAGCTACCACTAACTTTCCATACAATAATTGCTGACTATTTAAAATTCACACATTGAAGAACAGATGCCTCTGATCACATGCGTAAAGAAAAGTAAATGTTAATCAGTGAATGTTTCAGCATTGCAGTATTCAGTATTATGGCAGGTCATAAATCACCAATGATTTCCAATGGTCTTGTATCCAATTTGTCGACTTTATCATTTTCTTTCCATGGGCTGTTATTTAGATTTAAATTTTATCACATTTTACTTTTATATTATTTAGTACAAGACAGAAGTCCAGCAAGGCCCCAGGTGCCCAAATGGTCTACAGTGCTTGAATTTACCGTTCACTGCCTTCTCACCTGTCTGTATAGGTTCAAGTCATGGGCTCAGCCAAGGAAAATATGTGAGAAAGCTGAATGAAGCTTCCTGTCGGTAAGTGGTTCTTACTGGGGGTTTTCCTGGGTTCTTCCTCCACCACTTATATTGGTCGCCATATATAGCTTATCTTGTGCTGAGAAATGGCATTAAACCCTACAACAGCATTAGTCCACATATTTTTTCCCATAATTCTAATGACGCCAAAAGCATTGATTTTATAAAGAACATGCCTAAGTGGTATATTAAATAAATAGAATGTGTACCATATATACTCACGTATAAGAGTAAGTCTGACTGCAAACAATAAAGACCCTGATCTACAATCACATAATGAAACTGCAGATCAGGGTCTATGTTGTTTATTCTACTCCTTACTCTTGACAAACTGCACTGACCCAGATCTGCCTATGCATTATATGACTGCACATCTGGGTCTGTACAGTTTGCAGCTGTGCTCAACCTTTACACAACAATATATGGTAAATGTTAACTTGAAGCCTCTTTATCTGTGCAGTGCTGTTCCCAGGCTGTAAAACACATCCAGTCATGAAGATATATGCATTAATTTAAACATAAAGATTAATACATGTAATTCTATATTTTGAAAGAAATATGATCACAAGTTAAAAAATGCAGTAATTGCCCACATGCCAACAAGTAATGTCGTTTTATCAATAACTCTCCTCCAATATAAGTGCAACTTTTATCTAAATTTGCAAAAATAATTGTAATTTAATTGATTACAGGTATTTTAAAAATTTCTAATCCCAAGACTGGTCCAAGTTTTCAAAGCTAGACTCAAGGTTATTAATATTTTATCAATTACTCCCCTCCTCCAAATGAACAATTGCAGTTTAAATTTTAAAATATAACTAATTTAATTGATTACTGCTATTATGAAAGTAACTGATCCCAGGTTGGCTCCAAGTTTTCAAAGCTAAACTCAAGGTTATAAACAAAAGGTGTACATGTTTCCCCTTGCTAAATCTTAGAGAAAGCTCCATATCCATGTGATGTAAATACTGTATACATGTGACTGTAAATATTGGATACATACTCTAAGCATGCAGAGTATTGCAAGCTGTGCCAAGAAATTGTTTCTTTAAGCCAATTTGCTTTTCAATAACAAATGTGACTAAATTAAGGTCCACATTTATTAGTCATGACTGATGAAAGGAGTGTCTATTTATAGGGCTCAGCAGCAGATTAAGTCAATACTGGCTATATGTTACAGATGAAACATTAAGTTATAAAAATGCAAAGATAAAGTCTTGCACAAAAACTTCAGGAAGATAAAGCCTTCCCCCCCAAAAAACCGCAAGTACTGATACAAATTTAAATGTAAAAATGTTAATATTATGCAAAAGGTAAATAAAATAAAAAAGAAATGGCAAAATCAAATGACTGCAAATACCATGTGTTGTAAATCAAATTACTGAGTCTTTCAAACATATGAACTATAATCAGTATCACCCAATGCAAATTAGTTTATACCAGGTACATATACATGTTATACTTCACTGCACCAACACAATGGGTATTATGAACTTGGAGTTCATTTGGAATGCACCAACACACTGGGTATTATGAACTCCAAACTCTTCCATACATCTAAAACTGTATTTAGGGAAAAAAAACACTTTCATTTTGTTATGAACAGAAACTTTACCACAGTCGTCAATGCTGCCTACAATCCATCAATATGACACCTTTCCTAACAAAGGAAAGAAAACTGATTGTGGACAATTTCAATGAAATGTCTACACAGGTGAACTATTGTTACTCTTCATACATTTCCAGTATGACACCTCTCTTTAAGTTTATTTTTCGTTTTTGTTATTTTCAGATGAAAAGCTTGCCAAGGGGGTCACAGGGCCATGATTTTGGGGGGGAGACATGAGGCACAAAATTTCAGGTAATCTGCAATCCCATGCTTAAGGTTAACATTGATTCTAATGTAATGATATACTATTTAATATTCCATGCTCAAGGTCAACAATCTAATGTAATGATATACTATTTAATATTTCATGCTCAAGGCCAACACTGATTCTAATGTAATGATATACTATTTAATACTCCATGCTCAAGGTCAACAATCTAATGTAATGATATACTATTTAATATTTCATGCTCAAGGTCAACACTGATTCTAATGTAATGATATACTATTTAATACTCCATGCTCAAGGTCAACAATCTAATGTAATGATATACTATTTAATATTCCATGCTCAAAGTCAACACTGTAATGCAATGATATACTATTTAATATTCCATGCTAAAGGTCAACACTGATTCTAATGTAATGATATACTATTTAATATTCCATGCTCAAGGTCAACTCTGTAATGTAATGATATACTATTTAATATTCCATGCTCAAAGTCAGCATCGTAATTTAATGATATACTATTTATTATTCCATGCTCAAGGTCAACACTGTACTGTAATGATATACTATTTAATATTTCATGCTCGAAGTCAACACTGTAATATAATGATATACTATTTAATATTTCATGCTCATGGTCAACATTGACTGTAACGGAATGAGATGCTATTTAATATTTCATGCCATATTTCTGGAGAAATGTAAACAAGGCAGAAAAAAAATATGTATCCTATTGCACTGGTTTTAAAATTAGGGTAGGTTTTATATACATTGTAATGATTCGTATATATAATGTACTAAGCACTTCAAGTACTGGGTTAATAGGCTGAATAAGATGCACAAATAAATATATATATATTACCCTGGGGGAAAAGGTTCTAGGGTTGGCAACAAATGGAGGATGGTAGGACGATCGGAAACACACATTTTATTTTTGGCCAAAACTATATTGGAAGTGAGGTAGATAAAAGAATGGCAATCATTGTGTTAAATCTCACAAACATCAGCTTTACTGGCTCTGTAAAACTACAACCGATACACAACCAATGACATCCTTATATCCTACAATACAATACTACCATTTGCCTTAAAAATGGAAGTGATCTTCAGTGAAAAAAGTATAAAAACTAATACTGTAATGACAGTCTAACACTTTCTATACTGAAGGAGATTAGAGTTCAATTTGATGTAAAATTGATCCCATTTGCTGAAGCTATTTATTAAATTTCTAAGCTGGAGTAAAGAAAACCTATCTCTCCTATGGTTATACCTGATTATCCAAAAATGTTATTAATGGTAAAAGAACTCTATAAGGCAATAAAAAAAAGCACTGAATTTTCTTCCTCTCAAAAGCTCGATTTTACACAGTCCCATGTCAGTATAATAAAGAAAAGAAAAAAAATAAAATCAATTAAAACTGAATATATGTTTTTAAAATATGTTTTAAAAACACATGGCTGACATATGAAAGAGTATAATCACATGGATCTCCAACCTAGGATTTCACAATCTTGGCTGGAATGCTCTGGGAGGATAAAGGACTACTGATACAGTAAAACCTGTCTTGAAAGACCACCCCTTCTGCCAAAAAGTTATGTTCTCTCGAGACAGGTGCTCTCTCATAACAGGTCATACCACTATATAATCAATAAATCTGTGCATTGAGAATATGGTCTTTCAAGACAGGTGGTCTCACACAGCAGTGGTCTTTCAAAACAGGTTTTACTGTATTCAATTATGGCCTCATCACCAATCCATTGCATATGAACACAAGTGGTACCATGGGACAAAAATAGCCATGTTGTATATAAGTTAAGACTTTATTAAAATAAAATGACAAATAAACCATTGATCAAAAAGCATCCAGCCTCTTGAATCCAAGGGACATAACCCAGTGGGGGGCCCAAGAGTCATTTCGAGTGAGAGAAAATACTGGGTCATATAAAATCCCATACATAAATTGAATCATATGAGGGACAATTAAAATATAAAACAAAACAAAACATTATATACCAAGTATGTTGAAGGAATTGTGACTGTCTGTGCAATGTATGAAATGACATTGCATTTTGGTGTTTACCGTATATATTCATATATAAGTAAAGTCTGACTGCAACAACATAGATTCTGATCTGCCATCACATTATGCACCTGCAGCTCTAGGTCACCATTTTGTACAAGCTAATGTACAACCAATGATTCCTAAAAGTCTCATTAGCTCTATGTTGGCAGCTCTCCACTTTGGAGGTATATTCTCTTTCTCACATGGTAAAGAGAGCAAAAAAAATCTGTTTTTTGGACTGGTTGAACACAGAGTTTAGTGCTAAAGATTCACTATGGGTGTGTGTGTAGCAGCAAGTTATCAGGAAAATCTGGATGTTCTAGTAGTTGTTTCCATCTTACAAAGCATGCTGAGGTCTGGACATATGCTTCAGTGATAAATAACACTTATGTGTGAGTTCTGATCAACTAGATTTGTTTGTAAAAGATTTATGTCCCTACTGTGTACCAAAAATATACAAGTCCAAAAAGTTCAAAAATGAATGAAACATAGTTTACATTGCTGCATATGCATATAACATGCCTACAAAATTTCCAGTGAAATTAAAGTCAAGCTCTAATCATCAACAAGTTGATCTGACAGGCACTGACCTGGATCATTTATCAAATTACTGCTGGAAGTGAAAGACATCATTCAAAATATATCTTTCCTAAAGATTACCCTCCCTAATAAAAATGAACAGTACTTAAGAAATACTCAAAACACAAAATTTACCCAGATTGTTGAATAACATGTAGGTCAGTCACCTGCGTTTGTGATTAGGATACAGTGCTCAAGATGCACACCTCATAAAACTTCATGATTCCAGCCATATATATATATATATATATATATATATATATATATATATATATGATACCAACAAAGTATGTGGTCATAAGCTAACCACAAAAGTCTTAACCTCAAAGGTACAAATCATGTTTAAATATGTGCAAAGTTAGCCTTGTCCCTAAGGGGCTTGTACCATGAAACCTACTCTAAAACTGTTTCCCAGGACCTATGAAGAATTAAAGATTCCATATGTTTATGATTTTATGAGTGTGGATGCAAATGCCAGTGTCTGGGGTATTTCCAGAGCTCTTGTCCACTTTACAGAGGTGACTGAAAAATGGAACCTAAGCCAGTAAAATGCAAAATGTAAGTGACAGTGACCTTATTTTGTATTGTTAGTGTGTGGTAGTAATAAAGATGCATACAATCTTACAGTTTGATGATTATACCATAAACCATTCTAGATAAATAAACTTAGATCACGATATTTAACCAAAGATGTTAAATCATGAACCTTAATCACAGTGACCTACTTGTGTGATGAGGTTTAATACTTGTCCAAATACATCGCATCACATATTTCCATTTATTGCAGGTACAACAGTATGTATACTGCTGCAAAAATCTAAGCAAAACACAAAAACTTTAAACAAAAATCTAAGCAAAACACAAAAACTTTAAACAAAATATATATGTATAAACATTGTACTTATAAGTACAAATTTGCCTCCTTATTCCTTTCCCCCAAGGGCATGTTCCATGAAATTTACTCCAAACAGCTGCATAGGACCAAGGAAGACTCAACTGCTGCAATGCAGAGAGGCTGTACATAGGTATATGTTTTGACAGGTGCAGACAATGACAATGAGGGTTGAACAATAGCTCTATTTAAGGGTAGACAATCAGTGGCATAACTCTTATAAATGATTCAGCTCAACTTTGGAAATCAAACACGTTCAAGGTTTCATCAATAACTAGAAAAGTCCTCACAAACACATAAGGTCAAGCAAATTGCCTAAAATAACCTTAAAACAAATCTCAAAGGCAGTGTCATGTATAAAATAAGAAGTAACCAAGCTGCATCATTTTTTCTCTGGCTGTGGCAGTGCAGAGACCTCAGTAAAGGATTGATAAGTCAAGGGTAACACTATTTCATGGTTCAAAATAATCAGCAACAGATTTGCTACCTGTTTTGTGATTTAGCTACCCAGTGAAAACTCGAGCAGTGCTCCAAGTTGTGACTACAATCATCAATGGTTACATTTATGACTAAAAATTCATAACTGGCAAGTGAAAATCATCAATTTGTTGTCCTGTTGCAAATCTGAATCATAATGTAGCAACAATAATTTGAATCATAATGTAGCAGCAACAACTTAAATCATAATGCAGTAACAATAATCTGAATCATAATACAGCAACAACAAAATTTCATAAACATTTTCAAACTGCAAGGACAGGTCATATTTTATGCTAAAAACATTTGGCACAGACCATTTCAATTGTGACTGGTTTCTACGTTAAGCAACAAACTTTCCATGTGATTGGTCTGGCTTACTGCCTTTATGTGAATAGTCTAATACACGACCTGTACAGTGAACCTGGGCCAATGGCATGGATCCAGAGAAACATGAAATGCAGACATGGAGAGAAATACAAAACATTTTCAAATAAAACTACTGTCAGTAAAACAAATGCTGCTTCATTTGTAAATATTCTGCAGTAATCTCAAAGATTACAATATAACTGCAGACATAAACAGTCATTTAAATAACAAAAAAGTTTATGAAAACCACAAAACAGAATGTTTAAACTGTTTTACGTTGCTCACAAACTTAAACTGTGCTTACAGTCTGAAAGCATTCAATGGCCTGAAAAACATGGGAAAAACATCAACTTTGAGTAGAAAGGGAGAAGTCAACTTCGCTTTCTCTGCATACTGGGGCAAAATGACAGGCATCAGAGAAACTATTTCACCTGAATCAAACTCCTGTGTGACCCTGTTCGGGGTCTTACATGAGATTTAACCCATTTTATCCTGAATACGATTACTGGCGTAATACCTCATTCTATCCTGAATACGCCTGTGGTCGTAGTGTTCCATTTTATCCTGAATACAACTATGGCCGTACTCTACTACATATGTGTATAGCATCTCTAGAAACACGTACATTAGAAATATTTGTGTACTTCTTCACCAACACAGGAAATGGTTAAAGCACGCATGCGCAGTGAAATTATGAAAAAAACATTGTTGGAAAAGAAATTGTTGGCTTGAGAATCAATCGATAAAATGATGGACGACAACTTAGATGTAAGGATGGATGTTGATAGCGAGGGTAGCGACATTGAAGTTGACGATTTGGATGATTCTGATGATAATATTGACTTAAATGATGGGTTAGAATTTAATAAAGTTGATGAAAGAGATGATGCATGACTTCATGCACTTTTTGACAGTGATTCAGAGAATGAAGCTGACTTTGAAGGCTTTCAAGAGGAATGGGTCCGTGATGATTTTTCACCTTGGTTGCAACCACGATTTATTATATTGTTATTACTGACATAGTGATGATGTGGACTTCAAAATTTGGACAAAAATTCTACTTATTGATTACCTTTATCTTACTGAAAGATTTCTAGGATTAATTTGTGACAAGTTTTCATGAGAAATTGCACGCTGAAGTACTTGTTCTAGAATGTGAAGTAAAAACAAATTGTTCCAGGTGTTTTGTTGTCCAATTTTAGTAAAATTATTCTAAATTTTGAACTAACAGTGTTAGAAACTTCAAATTTGGACCAAAATACTAGAAATAGAATTATCTTTATTTTATTTATATACTATTTGGAGCATTTCATTCATCTTCATAAACAAAAGATTCAGTGAACATCATGGTAAGTTTTTGGGGTTTTTTTTTTTCAAGTCATTTTAAAATACAGTTGTGAGCATGTACATCGGTAAATGATAGCAAAACATATATCACTGTGTTGCAAATTTTATTACCTTTTCAGAGAGACATAGTTTTATATACTTTAAAAAAGAAATAACAATGTTACAACATTTTTAGTAAACATGGTGAAGGTCATCACAATTTCTGCTGCTGCTGCTGCTGTATGATGCTCCGTTTTACCACAATGTATTAAGAATTGCTTCTCAGGAATCAGGCACTACAGTTGAAATTGGTAAACAGGATAAAATGGGTTAAAGTTGGAGGGTGAATTACCTAAATTGGCAGGGCATTTTGGGGGACCTCCCCCAAATGAGGATATAGGACTTTTTTTAAGTATCTGGGCATAAAATAAAAGTAGCCAAGTAAATAAACCTAGCTCCTGACGAATAAGAAAAGTCCTACTGCTAATGAAGACAGCATCTGAATTAAATGGACTGAATGGCACAAAAGAGATATCCTGCTTCCCCTTGAGATTATAATGGTTGTGCTTTGTATTATCAGTAGATACATGTATGGCCATAGCACTAAGCCAAATGATAAACAGCACATCTCACGGTAAGTAATCAATACCAAAACAAGCACTTGATTTACGTTTTGGAATTATGCACATGATTTTGCTGAATTACGTACAAGTTTTACCACTGATTTAATTGACAAATTTAGTACTTGCAAACAGATTTAATCTTAAAGATGTCCTGCGGCCAAGTCTTGTTTTTTTTCTTCATCTTTTACATACAAAACAATCCAAAATAATACAATCTTAATTATGATGTCATTATCATTGAAATTTATTTGATCTCTATATTACATGAGAGGTATATAAAATGTTAGCAGTTAGACCAACATTTACAAATACAGACACCTTAGTAGTAGTAATAGTTTTAGAGAGGACGGAAAGAATTATCAATATCAAAATAGTAATCAGAATATCCTTATCTTTCAGTAATTATCTTCTGACTTTTTGGAAAGGATTACTGATGTTATATTGCAATAATAATAATAATAATTTCTTACTTTTTATACATTTCTTGATCATGATCAATTTGGTGGTAAATCGTAATATTTTTGCTGACAAGAACTCAAATGGGAATCAAACAATTTCTAGAGTAAACTCTAATTTATTCAGACTATTCTGATGAAGTCATTTGCATGTGTGTGTGTGTGTGTGTGTGTGTGTGTGTATATATATATATATATATATATATATATATATATATATATATATATATAAAAGCTCGAGACTCGACTTAAAGGAATTTTTTTTAAATCTGGATAATTTTCTCACCTGCTTAGGTCTGCGTTTGTGTTGTAATTATAGTCACAGTATCTAGGGTGTAGTATGCATGTTGGCCTACACTGTCATTTTTGTGTGATTACTTTAGCGGCAATAAAAAGTGCAAGGAATATGAAATATGTGGGCAGGTTGCTTTGCTGTAGATTTCTAATTTATGGTGAATTAATGGTGAATGTATAATTTAAAATGTTCTGTGCATTCATTATTTTCCCCCAACAAAATTAAAATATGCAACCAAAACATGATAATGCTGCACGAGTAGTTCCAACAACATAATCGTAACTCACTGACATGTATTTTCTTATTTTCGTTTTAAACCATACCTGGTAAGAACCATCAGATATGTTTTCATCTGCAGATGAAAGATAAATGCATCACTCTAACGCAAAGAACGTTCTGATCAGTAATCCAGACAGCAACTTTCAAGTATAGTTTCGCATAACTATTTTGCATCTTAACTTGACTGCGGTACGTTTTGTACCTTCGCAACTTCAAGAGCTCCAAATATGCCGCCAAGTTTGTCACATGACAATCACATGACACACAAGATGCCGGAGAACAAAATTAACTATAACTATGCCTTTTTTCTTACAAATAATAATAATAATAATAATAATAATAATAATAATAATAAAAATGACTTTATTTAAAGAGGGTAACACAATTAGCTGAAGAACTAATCTACCCTGAGGCCCTCATACAAAGAAATTTATTTATTTTACCCGCATCTCTGAAGCCACTGGATATATTGGGTTTGGAAGAAGAAAAGAGTAGTCATTTCTAACGACAACTGGAATAAATTTCCAGAGCAAAGTTTCAGAGTTTAGAAACTTTTTTACAAAAATAATTCCTTATTTGGTTTGGGAATTTTATACTGTTTGGTAGACATGGATCGCATGTCAGGAGTATTACCAGGTAGCCTATACTGGAATAGTGATTGTAAATATTCAGGAGCACTATTACTTGATATCCTGTACATTATTTTGGCTTTTCTCAAATGGATTTGGTCTTTAATAGGTAATATTTTTAACTTAGCAGCTACATTTTCCTTGCTTTCTTTCTGGATTGATATTAGTCCAAGTGCTCTTTTTTGAAGATGTGCAAGCTTTGCTATGTTTTTATCATTGGAATTACTCCATACTGTATTACAGTAGTCTAAATATGGCTGTATGTAACTGTTATAATAACAGATATATTATGCGTACATAGAGTTCCCCCTCAAAACATAGCAGTCATATTCCATTACAGCATCTATACTAGTCAACCTAGTCCTACAATATAAGACATCGACCCTGATAAGTGATATTTTATGGTTTGGGGTCTACCCCTAGACCAATAAGTAGATCTCTCTTTTCTTTTTCTTTTCCTTTCTTTTTTTCTGACATTAGGTCTACCCCAAAATAAAAAATATCAGGGGAGGCGTCTTACATTGTAGGATCACTAGTCAACCAAAACATTGTTCCCCGTCTCTTGTATTCATACACTATTTACTGGTGTCGGAAGTAATGTCATAAATATATACAAAACAAAGCGACAGAAAACAACGTGTTAGTCTACTTCATAGTAAACTGACATAGTGTTGTTCTTCTTCTCGGATGTATTTTAAAGAAAAATCACATGATGAATAAATACCAATAAAAAATAAACAACGACAACAATAAACAACAACGAGGAGAGAAATTTAAATGAAGTTTGGAAGTAGACATAATATGGGCAACATGATACACATACATGTTTAAATTCCTTATTATGGCCACAACTACTACCACTAGCTACGGTATCGCATCTTTGACTGATGAAGGAGGTAGGGGTACTAATATTAGTACACTACCACCAACAACACCAACACCACCAACATCATTATCATGCAAGGGGTTTAAAATATCATTATTCCATGACAGTGAAATCCCGCATAAATTTTACTTAAAGGTTGGATTACGAATCAATCAACACAAACACTGCTGAGCTTTTATATCTTCTTGTGCGTCATCGTTTTCAGCATCGTCTTCACAACCTTTGTCGTCATCATCACCGGGCGTTTCGTATCACTGGATTTGCAGTGCAAATGTGTTAATAAAATATGTATTGTTTTCCGTTTTATCTTTCAGCTAAATGTGGTGAAATTAGAGAGAGAGAACGAGAGAGAAAACATACCTTCACGTTCACAATTGTTTGTCGCAGGTATAATACATGTAGCTGCTTTTAGTTCAGCTAAGTTCAGATTTGGTTTGTTTCAGACCATCAACACGAGACTGTGTCCTTCCAATCGAAATATTGCTTTTATTTTTTTTTCCCTCACCCTGATGTATATGGGATATCCTCCAACCCGACGAGGATCGAAACTAGCCTGACACCCAAGCTGCGGATGTGAAGAATCAGCCCTGAAAATTGTTTTCACGGTTTGTTTTTTTTTTCTTTCTGGTAGGTGAGCTCAAGTTTTGCGCTCACGTAGAAGCTGTTTTTGGTGCAAGTGCTAAACTGGGAGGGTTGGCATTCAGGCATTGAAGCCTGGCAGTGTTTATGTCTGCGTAAAACCATTGGAGAAAGAATTACGTACAAATGAATTGCCCCCATGCAATAAGATACCAGTATGTGCAAAACCACGGTAGCGCTCTTTGCCCATTTGTTTTCACACCTTAGGAGCAAAACAGAAAAAGGAAGGTTAAAGAAGGTAAAAAATATGTTATACTACATTGAAAATATGCCACAACAATGCTTCTAGCAATTTGCCAAATTCTTCCTTAGAAACGATGGAAGAAAGTTCTTTCAAAATAGGTGCATTTTAATTAAAGGGGAACTGGATGATTTGAATGGCTTCCAAAATCTACTTCTATATCCTTTATTTCTTTCAGCTGTGCAGATGAAATAAAAGAATATTTGACCATTTTAAACAAAAAGAAATTTCCTCTATTACCCACGGATATAAAATGAAAATTGGAAACTTACGTTGACCCATATTATCACAACAATACATGCAGAGTGAAGATAGTGTTTGTTTTTTTTTAAGACGTAATTAATACACAGACCCATAGACGCACATATACTTCCATCCGACTCCTGCACTGTTGACGTCAGTGTTGGTGGCAGTTGTGTGTGTTGTTATTGTTGTTGGTGGTGGTGGTATGATGAACAAGAATATTCGTTAGGAAAGGTTGCATTTATGTAAATTTATACAACTTTTTACTGGAGAATTAAATTAAAAAGAAAAACAATGCATAATCTTAAAATGTCATGTCTTATTCATGATCAAAGAATATGAGAACGACAGAAAATGACTGGAGAATGAAAATAGAGCTATCACCTTAACGTATTGAAATTGATGTAATAAAAACCAAGTTGCCGTCTATATTGGTATTTTGGTGATTATTGTGTTTAAGATACAGTTTAATGACTTTGTGCGAAGGCATTAGGTAAACCACGATACAAAAAGTGGCATTTAAACGACATATGACATAGAAAAG